>JAHKKF010530645.1:0-38679 GCA_019740295.1 Labeo calbasu
TATCTTGTGTTTTGTGCTTATAAATTAATGTCTTAAACTGCCGACCTTGTTACCATGCTAATAAATAGTGTTTTCACTATATTTTGGATAGTAGTATCCAGTACAGAGTTGATGTTATACGGCGCGCTCAATGAATCACTGACCGATTCATTGATCCGCTGTAAAACGGAGATTCTGTTCAATCTTAAATGATTCCCTTTGAGCTAAATTGACTTCTGTAGATCCCCAACAGAAGTAAATGACGATCACTATGTTCATTTTTACATCCAGCAACACAACACCTCAATCGCTCAATCGGAGATATTCTTGTCTAACTTACATCCCTGCTCTGGCATCAAAACATGGAAAGTTACTGGATTGTGACAGCTGGTCTAAGGTAAGAACTCATGTCAATCAACTATGGTTGGAGCGGCCTCTGTCGGTGTGACGGCACACCGACAGGCATCCGAGAACGGCTCGATTTGAAAAAGGGGAAATTATTTTTACAAATTAATTAAAAACCACTGCATGGATTTTTATCATTATAGGGTAGATGTGTACATACACTTCCAACACACATTAATGTTCAAACAACATGAAAAAGTGAACTTAGCATCCGATGACCCCTTTAAAATAATGACATAAGAACATTTTAACACCTATGCAAGCAAATTGTGCCCACAGCTAAAGTTTAGCTGCTAAACTGTAAACACGTAACAAAACAATAATGGTGGATACGTTAGCCGAGTGCTAATGTGACTAACTAATGAAACAACAGTTTGTAAACCAAAATATGTCTACAATAAGTTACATTCTTTATTTTTAAACAAAGTAATTAAAACGACAGTCTACATTAGTTGATGCATTCTTAGGAAATAGTGAGCTCACAGCAAATTATCAGAACTATTTCTGTATAAGAAAAGTGTATCGTGGTTTATCTGCAAACCTAAAGCTGCACTAGGTATACATCACATATTAGCACAAATAAATAGAGATTTTGAGCACTCACTTGAAAATGTACACATAGCGTAACAATCGTACTTACAGGTTGTGGTCCGGAGCTGCTTGTTGGTCCAAATAATGATTAGAAGCCAAAGAAGATAAAAGATTAGAAAGATTAGAAAGCATTCCTTGGTAAAATGATGAGTAGGGATGGGTGATATCTTATCGTTTGTGATATACCGGTAAAAAAAAAAAAATCCCCACGATAAGAATTAGTCTTCCCGCAATAATAACGATAAAGTCTAGTTGTTGACACATTTCTGTGCGACAGTGTGGAGCTACATGCTGAAGGTGGATGTGAAAACAGTATATGGCTAAATGAGGAGCTCCAATCTGGAACTGGTTTGATCAAAACTATGCAGTGCGACAAAAATCGGTCTGAGACTTGAATAACGTTAACTGTACTAGTCGCAAGTGTTTTGAGCCTGTTTACAAACCTGTTGTCCAACAAAGATATCATTTATTGGCATCTCCAAATTAACTTCATAACATAGCCAAGTGTTTGAAATAACCTTTTGTGATCAGCCGTTCATATCACAGAATGAGGCTGAAATCATACTATTTTATAGTATTATGAAGGCTATGTCGATTAGCATTGCATTATAAATTTACTTGATCCTTATAAAAATACCCAGGATTGTTTGAAGAACACAGACAAACCATATATTGTAGCAACCGTATGTTTAGTGTCTTAACTTAAAGTTTCCTCAGTTAAGATTTCTCTATCTGTCAGTACTATTACTTCTACTATAAAGCACATGTGGCGTTTCTGCGCAAGGTCGCCCTCTGGCTTCCGGATCAGACAGAGCTTTATTGCCAAGTGTGTTTTACACAAAAGGAATTTGTCTTAATATTAGGAGCTTCCAGTACAGAAAGTACAAACGAATTAATTCACATTCCAGTGAATTAAACAGTCATTACATTATGTGTGTACTCAGTAATGCTCACAACACCATATTGTGGGTAAAAAAAAAATTGGAAAGATAATACTTTTCTGTAAAGAAATCTAAAGATTTCCCTGAATTATCGTCGCTGATATCGTTATCGCAATAAATACCAGAAATTATCATGATAATTTTTTAAGCCCATATCGCCCATCCCTAATGATGAGCACACAACAAAGGTTTAAATTGTATTGCTGTGGTGTCATGGAAAAATGAATTTTGAAATGATTCAACTTTCAGCAATTAAAACAAAACAAACTTGCTTTCACAGCGCAGAACATCTTGACATGATGTAAACACAATAACTAGCAGAAGTGTTTGTGGGCAGGTCAGACTGTTTGTATATCATGGCAGGCAGGGATTAAGATTCGAAAATATGTTGACTTAAGGCGATTCAGAATGGACTCTTTCTTTGAGAGACAATATCTTTATGTATAATGCATTTTTTGATTAACAATTTTGCAGGCTGTTTACATACGTTACAAACTGCAAAAACAGATATTTTTCGAAAACCTATATGACCTGCTCTTTAATAAACACTGCCTTCAGAGCGAGGCATTGACGAACAGTCATATTCTCAGCATAGGCCCCGCCCACTGCCGCTTAGTTGCTTACACTTGAATATACTGAAAGCGAATGTCACGTTGCGTGAAAAAGCAAATAGAAATTACAATCTGCCATTATACAGATGCGCATTTGCTTTCTGACTAAGTCCACGTGCTTGAGTTTGTCGTCAATAGGACAAATGATGGTAAAGAACATTCGCTTTGGTGTGTTTGGTTTAAACAGCTCGTTCGTGTCTTCGCTATCAGAAGGAACCCAGAGTAAGGAGCAAGTGGGTAGTTTATTTTTAATGGCATGCCGAATTGTGTCAGAGGATTGTTCGGACTTCAGAGCATGTTGTTTTGTAATCGAGGCACATTGTCATGGAGAGTTCACTAAAGGGTGTGTTCACACTTGTATTTTGGTTTGTTTGGTTCATTTGGTCCTGACCAAAAAGGAAAATTATACATTTGGTCCTGGTCCGCTTAGCGTTCACACTGGCATTTTTTGACAATTAACCTAAAGATACCAAACCTATAGGCATATTGATACGTTCACGACCTGATTGGTTAGAACGAATGATATATATTCCGTGATGGAACTCACTGAACACTCCAAACAAAAGGAAAAGGTGTGTTCGACGGCCATGCGGGTGTATGACATCAAAGTACCAATTCACTGATCGATCTGCTCAGCGCCACTTTAAGTCGAATACACCATCGAATACTCATTATTGTGTGCATATGATTTTATAGTATTTGGTCTGTGTTGCGTTCATATTTCATTCGAAACGTACCACAGTTCGTTTGGAAGCAGACCGTGACCCATCTTGTTAGCGGTCTCGGTTCGCTTGTTTGGTGCACACCAGGATTCAGATGGCAGCATTCACCCTTACTCAAACGTACCGCACGAGCAATCGCACCAGGATTTCGTTTTAATCAAACCAAACATAACAAGTGTGAACACACCCAAACAAACATTTGTTAAAAGATGAAGCGGTACTAGATCTGACTGCAGCTGCATCACAAACTGTAAGTAAATGATTTCATAATGCTTTGTCTGGAAATGGCTGTTTTTTTTTTTTTTTTTTTTTAGAAGGCTGTCAAAACACACATGCAAAAGCAAGAGGGTGTTCATACAGTTTCCTACGCAGTGACGTTAGCCAATCACAACAGTGGCTGATTAATGAAAAGACTTAAAGGACACCCCCCTAAAAAACAGGTTGTTTCAGACAGAGAGTCAAAATGAGGGTTGAAAATAATCATTTTTCCACATATTTAATTGTTTTTTTGTGGAAAAAACTTTATTAACATTATAAGAAACCTGATAGCACACGTCTATCTCGGAGATGCCTGCATTTACATCTGCAAGACATCTGCAAGACGTAGTTTGCTCATCTGCAATACATCTATTGGACGTTTCCTATCAGATGTCAAATAGACGTCTG
Organism: Labeo calbasu; assembly: GCA_019740295.1. Classification (NCBI taxonomy): domain Eukaryota; kingdom Metazoa; phylum Chordata; class Actinopteri; order Cypriniformes; family Cyprinidae; genus Labeo; species Labeo calbasu. The sequence goes on from JAHKKF010530645.1 coordinate 3,916, forward strand.
ACATATTAGATGTCTTTAAGATGTTTATGATTTAGGATGTATGTAAAACTGACATCTTACACATGTCTTCCAGACGTTTGTACACAGCAGATGCTTCCCAGATCAAGAGATCTTTAACAGACATCTTGCAGACGTACATGTGCTATCTGGGAAACCTCAATAAACGTCTGTCATTCTGTTCCTCACTGTATGACTAGATGACTATATAGCTAAATACCCCGACTCCTTAATGTACAAAATAAATACAAAATAAACGATATTTTACCAGAGTAGTAAGAAAACCTTTCTACTGATATTCCGAGAACAAACATACAGCGAGTAGTAGTCCAGTTCAAATGACTCTTATGAGTCGGTTCGTTTTAGTGAATCAAAACCATGCACATCAATATTAGTGTAGTCCGATTCTCAAATAAATGACTCTTCTCAAAAGGCTCACGAACTCGCGACGAATAATAATTCATCACAATGGTTACTGAATCAACATCTGACTCACTGCTGAACTGCGAGTTATAGGCTACTTTTAGCGACGCCTGTCTTGAAATAAACCCAGTTTTGTGTACCTACGAGCCATAAAATCTGACTCATATGTTGTGCCGCTCCAGAGCGCAGGGTGGCGGCGGATTACAATGAAAGTGAATGACAGCAGCACACTACATTACACTACAGTACACTTGGTTTGCACTGTGTGTACAATGTAGCGTGAAGCAGGCGGGAAGTATATAGGTACTCACATTTCAGTTTTTATTACATCATATGTTGTTTTAGGAGTGTCCATAACATGCTAAACTGCGCGCAGGTTTGGTTTGTGTTCGTTTAAGTAACCGCTCTCCGCGCTTTCTTCACTTCCGCGTCTGTTTATGCAGGTAAAGGACGAATATTTAGAGAGAATGGAAGATAAAAAGGTAAAGTCAAAAGTTACCACACTCTCTGCTAGTGAACAACTCCAATAACTAACGAAACTTAAATAAAGTTATTGATTTACGACCACTGATGACTGTATATCATTTGTTTATGCAGAGTTGCACAGGTCCTCTTATGATTGCGTTGCAATATAATGACCTATTTGACTTGGACTCAGTCTCAGCGTCCACAAACACAGATGCACTACCCAAAGGCAGAGCATTCACTTTTATTAAGGTAGGAACTGTAACGTTATTAGATGTTATATGCGTGGCCAATTTCTGAGGGGGGTTTATGATTTTTAAATGCTTGTGTGAATGTAGGCTGTGCAAACGGTGAATGAAAGACTTTTGGAAAAGAACAAGACCGAATCTTTGCTTTTTGAAGCTATTCTCGTTGCAAAGGAGTGTTCCGAAGAAATCAAACTGAAGATAGTTGAGAGTGTGAAGCATTATGGTAAGTACACTTTGGTACAGCCATTTTTAATATGACAACAAGCAGTTTGTTTAAAAGTTTGGGATTGGTGAGATTTTTTTTTTTTTTTTTTAAAGGAGTCTGCTCTTCAAGGCTACATTTATTTGATCAAAAATACAGAAAAAACAGTAATATTGTGAACTTTTATTACAATTTAAAATAGCGGGTTTGTATTTTAATATACTTTGAAATATTATTAATTTCTATGATGCAAAGCTGAATTTTCAGCGTCTTTACTCCAGTCAGTCATTCTAATATGCTGATTTATTATCAGTGTTGGAAACAGTTGTGCTGCTTAATATTTTTTGGAAACCGTGATACTTTTTTCAGGATTCTCTGATGAATAAAAGTTTAAAAGTACAGCATTTATTTTAAATAGACATCTTGTTTAACAATATAAGTCTTTACTGTCACTGTTTATCAGTTTAATACATCCTTGCTGAATAAAAGTATTAATTTCTTTCAAAGAAAGAAAGAAAGAAAAATTACTGTCCCCAAACTTTTGAACAGTATAGTGTATGTTGTTTTAAATAAATGCTTTTTTTAACGTTTTATTCATAAGAATCAAAAGTTTAATGTGTTCCAAAACATATTAAGCAGCACTACTATTGCCAACATTAATAAAGCAGCATATTAGAATGATTTCTGAAATATCATGTGACACTGAAGACTGGAGTGTTAATGCTAAAACTTCAGCTTTGCATCACATAAATAAATTATATTTTAAAGTATATTAAAGTAGAAAACAATTATTTTAAATTGTAATAATATTTTACAATATTACAGTTTTTTTCTGTTTTTCATCAAATAAATGCAGCCTTGATAACCTAAGATATAAAATAGAGCCTGAAACTTTTTTTTTGGTGAAAGGAGTTGCTCCTAAAATAGTTTTTTAATAGGTTTAGTATTTAATATTTTGTTTGCAATCCTGTTAGATTAAAAAAAAAAATTGTTTAATTAAATGCTATATTATATAAAATTAGACCATGTCTATAAAATATGAAAAGTTTCAACAGACCAGAATCACCATTTTATGGCAGGTGATAAATTTGTGTTTTAGAAATCCATATTTTCTTGCTACTTTTATAGTTGGATAATATTTAATCAAAAATATCTAAGATGTCGCAGAATGATACTAAACAAACATAAAATTTGTGCCTTGAATCCTTTGAAAGAAGTCATTCTTTTTTCTTTTTTGGTATATATGTATTTTCTTAATATGAATTTTATGCAATTCTTGTGCTTATTTTCTTTTCTACACCAGGTCTAGAAATAGGCAAATTTTTCTTTTGCAAAAAAGAAGAGCTCATAAATACTCTTCAGTCAAACAAGGTTAAGCTGTTCCTCTCTACTGACAAGAATGATGTCTGTGAAGCTCTGCATACAGGTAAATCACCTCATGAACATTTAACAAGTCATTTTAAAATATTGATTTTTAATGCAATTTTTTTTTTAACATTTGCACATTTTGCTGAGTTTAGGAATTCCAGCTGCTTTGCTGTACCACCAGGCAGATGATCACGTCCTCAGTCAGCTAAAGGTCATTTTCTCAGGTGACGTTATCGGTTTCTCCGAGGATTCGCTTGATAGTCTTTCAGATTTTGGATTCAGTGAAACCCAAATAGAGACCTTCAAAGCAGCAAAGGTAAATCATGAAATATTTGCATTTATGCAACTATCTTTTTTGCCCTAGTACACTGTTTTAAGCTTTACTAGTCGTATTAACTTAGTCTTATGTTACCAGGTCTGCTTGAAGGAGTTTGCCATTCTGATCGGTGAGATGAGAAGGAGGTTTGGGCAAGAAAACAGCCCGCTGTGCACTTGCGTCTTAACCTCGTGGGGCTCTAGAAACGTCTGTGCGTCTGCCCTGAAAACTCTTCGGGAGTGGGGTCTTAATGTGGACGAGGCGTTTTGTCTGGCTGGAGCTCCCTGCAACCCCATACTGGCCGTAGTTAAACCCCACATACTGTGGGACGGCGGTTTCCACAACATAAGGGACTCGTCCGCCCAGTCCTGAGAGTCAGTAGGACTAAGTTGGACACTAGTGTGGCTTACGTTTCATTTTGATCAGGTGCCAATTCTGTTTTCTTGCTGTTACACTTGATTTTGCATATTATTTAAAAAGGTTGTAAAATAAGAAGCATCCATTTGGGGTGATTTGGTTTAATAGTGATTCACAGCACTATATATAGAGATTTTTTTAGGGGTTTCTATGAAGCTTTTCTATGTTGTAGTACAAAAAAACCAATAGTACATGCTTGACTTGGAATCAATTAAAAAGAAGTTTAAATACCCCCAAATCTACTGAAGTTAAATGCAGGTATACATACAAGACAAGTCTTGAGCATAAAATATCATGATAAATTTTATATATACATTGAAAATACTGAAATCTAATTCACAGAGTCAACATGCTTGCACCATCATTAAAGTTGATCCTAACATGGCTTGGGTTGAATTTCAGAAAGGCACTACTTGCAGCTAAACAGCTGTGATTTTATATACTGAAACAAATCATATAAAACAAAATATATAATAATATTAAAGGTAAAATTCACCCAAAATGAAAATTCCCTCAAAGCATTTCTTTTTAAATATCTCCCAAGTCATAAAGTGTTAAGAACAACGTGAGTGTGAGAATTTTCATTTTGGGTGAACCTTTAAGAGTAAAAGTACATTCTCAAGCAATAAGTCCATATCAGTTACATTGTATGCATATTTCAACAATGACACTGGCAAAATTAAAGCAAGGAATAAAATATTTTGCAGTCATGCATTAACATATTGCAACTAAAGTAGGTGATTGTCTTTGGCTCAACAGTCAAACACTTATACAAATTGATAAATCAACCTTAGTATGAAATGTAAAAACAAAAAAACTAAATATCACAGGTCAGACTGATCTTTGCTAACAGTAAACACAAATGTGAAAGTTGCACATTCATACAAATGATTTTAGAGGCTAAAATAAGAATACAAAAATATATTTATGCTTCCAAAGTAATTCATCCTTCATCTACTAGTTTATGTGACAAGGTTACGGGTATCACTTTCTAACAGTAGACACTACTATACATATGAAAGTCAGCATACTTATAGTTTGTATTCGAAATGCTATGCAGCGCTTTGTGATCAAGATCAAGTATTATAATTGGGAACAGAAAAACTGCTTGAGAGGTGTTCGTGATACCACTAAAGTTCTCCTTCATGAGCAAATCTGCTGTTGGTTTTGCTTGAAGTAGCTGTGAATAAAAATAACTCGGATTAAAACATATGGAGAGGCTCTGAATGACTTCTGCTGAAGTGATTTATGGTCCTCAGACGTAGATCCCCTCAGGATTCAAACCTGAGGAGATCGGACTATGGAGTCCACGGATGCTGCCGACCACTGGAAGAGGTAAACCTGGTCTTTTCAGTGAGCCAGTTAATGCAGCAAAATCTGGGAAATCAAAGACAACAATAAAATTGAAGAACATTGCCTAATATTTCATTGCTCTTACAGGGATTGTAAAGCTCATTTGAGCTATATGTGCTAAGAAGTCAAGAAAACGATCAAAATTAGTAGTCTTGACCAAGTATTAGCATAGATCTTTGTTTTAGTCCAGCTTGTAGCCAGTTAGTAACAGCTTGTTTGGAATATCAGACCACCATACTACCATTTCTATGGAATATACAGTTGAGGTCAAAAGTTTACATACACATTGCAGAATCTGCAAAATGTGAATTATTTTACCAAAATAATAAGAATTATACAAAATGCATGTTATTTTTTTATTTAGTACTGACCTGAATAAGATATTTCACATAAAATACATTTACGTATATATAGTTCACAAGAGAAAAAATGTCATTTATAAAAATGACCCTGTTCAAAAGTTTACAAAAGTTGATTTTTAATACTGTGTTGTTACCTGAATGATCCACAGCTGTGTTTTTTTGTTCAGTGATAGTTGTTCATGAGTCCCTTGTTTGTCCTGAACAGTTAAACTGCCTGCTGTTCTTCAGAAAATTCTTTCAAAACCCGCAAATTCTTTGGTTTTTCAGCATTTTTGTGTATTTGAACCCTTTCCAACAATGACTGTATGATTTTGAGATCCATCTTTTCACACTGAGGACAACTGAGAGACTTGTGCAACTATTACAAAAGGTTCAGATGCTCCAGAAGGCAAAACAATGCATTAAGATGGGGGTGAAAACTTTTGAACAGAATGAAGATGTGTACATTTTTCTTATTTTGCTTACATATATATATATATTTTTCATTTAGTACTGTCCTTCAGAAGCTACAGAAGATACTTACACATTTCCCAGAAGACAAAATAAGTTCGATTTAGCCTGATCTTCAATTTCAAAAAGTTTTCATCCCCGGTTCTTCAGTGCATCAGTGAGCGTGTGAACCTTCTGTAATAGTTGCATATGAGTCCCTCAGTTGTCCTCAGCGTGAAAAGATGAATCTTAAAATCATACCGTTGTTGTTGGAAAGGGTTCAAATACACAAAAATGCTAAAAAACCAAAGAATTTGTGGGACCTGAAGGATTTTTCTGAAGACCAGTGATCAGTTTAACTGTTTAGGGCAAACAAGGGACTCATAAACAACTATCACTAACCAAAAAACTTGTCTTTTATCTGAAATATCTTATTCAGGCTAGTACTAAATAAAAAAAAATAACATGCATTTTGTATGATCCTTTTGGTCAAATAATTAACATTTTGCAGATTCTGCAAGGTGTATGTAAACTTTTGATCTCAACTGTCGTATGGATACATTGCAAATACAGAGCACACTGCAGATTGAAATAATACCATCTGTGATTTTGACTCATTATTTGATCAGATTCAGGTTACACTCAATAAGTAGTACACAACTCAAATTAACATTTTAATTAACCAATTAGCCAAGCCTTTGGATATTGTAAACTGTTTGGCTATGTTTTCAGGAATAATATGTCCCATACCAACTCTAACCACAAGGTGGCACTTTGGATTAGTAATATAAACAATAATAGGAAACACTTCAACCTCAGTGACATCTACAAACAGAAGGCTTGCAACTGTAATGTTATTTTTCACCCAGGCTTGACGTCAATAAAGCCAGAAAGAAATAACAGATTTTTGTACTCGACGGAGTAAATGACAGAGGCAAGACCGCTGAGTCAATCGTTGCAGCTATAATCTGTCACGGCACTGACGAAGGAGCACAAAAAAACTCTGCAGTGCTTCTGAATCACTCTCAGCCTTATTTGTTTTGCAGGAAACAACTCTGTCCTACATAGGCCTGCAGTTTTTTGCTACATGTGCAAGTGAAAAGCTACTTGGCACTGCATTAAATTAAAACCAGATGTGGCTGTTAATGACACTTGTAAAATGACTTATTGCTCATTATGGTTGAGGTCTTGTCTTCATTCATGCTGAGTCCTAACAGTATACATACTGTATGGAGCATATCCACTGATTTTTTGAAATGTTGTCAGTAAAAACAATACCTTTATCATCTGTTGTATTGCTGGAGTCCTCATCGCCAGGCTCCACGGGCAGAACCGTGACTTTGGTGCCTGTTTGTTGTATGAACTGCTGTAGGTTTACCTGCCTCAACTCTTTGGTAAGCTGCTCCAGTTCGTACTGACTCTCCTGGTGGAAAGAGGGTGGAGAAGGTACTAATGAAATGTTTGTGTAGTATTGCAACTGGCATTCACCCTGCAGCAATGCAGTAACAACTAGCTATAAACAGTAACAATGCTTCAATGTAGTTTCACATAACTAACTCATGATTCCAAACAGATGCGTAATTTTTGCATTTACAGCAATCTCAAGAAGTGAGAAATGTTTTGGATTGAACTCCGAGTGCGAAGTTCTTTGCTAGTCCATTCCAGTTTGGTACTAGTCAAGTTGGTGTACCTTAGCAAGCCATGCCGTTCACCGTTTGTTAAGGCTTGTCAGCCTGCATCAATGTTTTGCTGGTTTATCTACTCAAGAAGCCTTGTGGGGGAAACAAATGAGCCAAGGTTTGGCTGGTTAGCCTGGTCCTGTTAGTCCCTGCTGGTTGATGCAGATATTTTTGGATGGCTCTTAAAAGCGTGAAATTGAAATGCTCCCTGCTGACTTTGACATCACAGCTAAGGCTAGTCACTAATGAAGAACTAACGATTGCACATTCTTGTGGTGCCATCAGCTAATGCCATGACGTCAAACTTAAAACAGAAATTACAATACACGACTTTTAAAATCTGAACACATTCGAAACAATAGCCACAAATCACTTGCTGACTTTGTAAATGTTTACAGAAGAAAAACTGGACATCACACACTAAAAACTCATATTGAAATTGACTCGAGAAGCAATCAAGATGCATTCTGAAAATCTTGGAATCGATGCTGAATCATTTCTTGATTTGCGATGCATTGATTTATTTTCCCAGCCCTACACAACAAGTGTTTAAAATTTGGCTTTAAATATCAAATGTTTGATATCCTTCAACTGGACTGAATCATAGTCTTAAGCTATTGATCCCTGCAGTTATTATGTGAAATTTGTCAACTCTGACTGGACAAAATCTGGAGAATTGCTCTGACTTTTGGCAACTAGCGTCAACTTTTTCAGACAAAATGTACAAATTAGAGCAGACTGTTTTGTAGTGTATTTCAGCCTTTACTTCTAGGTACTTCTAGGGAATCTGGCACTACCTAAACAACTGGTACTATTACCCCTTTTCCACCAGCAGGAACCAGGTGCCAGTTCAAGTGGCGAGCCCTTTAAGAACAGGCTAGAGAGCACCACAGAGCCAGGTCTTACATCACTAAATATGTCTTTTTTTTGTTTGCGGTTTTGCATTTTCTGGACAGAACATTGGAGATATGACAGGAAGCAAGTGGGAGGGAGAGATGGGGGCAGGGTCGGGAAAGGTCCACGAGGCGGGATTCGAACTCGGGACACCCTAAGCGCAACTGCGCCATATGTCGTGTGCTGCCCACAAGGCTATCGGCACTGTCACTAAATACGTCTCATCTTTCGTTAGCGTGACAGCGCCAAACACAGGCTTGTTCGAGATGCATCGGCGCAGATTTTCCTGATTTGGAGCTGGTGCTTTGGGTGTCAGAAATGGTTTGACGCATGGGTGTCCAAACTCAGTCCTGGTGGGCCACTGTCCTGCAGAATTTAGCTCCAACCCTAATAAAACACACCTGAACCAGCTAATCAAGGTCTTACTACGCTAGGGGTCTCCAACCCTGCTCCTGGAGAGTTACTATCCTGCAGATTTCAGCTCCAACCCCAATCAAACACACCTGAACCAGCTAATCAAGGTGTTCAGGGCTACTTGATAATTACAGACAGGTGTATTGGAGCAGGACGGTAGCTCTCCAGGAGCAGGGTTGGAGATCCCAGTACTAGGCATACTAGTAACTTCAAGGCAAGTCTGTTGAGGCAAGTTGGACTTACACTTTGTAGGACACTGACCCTCCAGGACCGAGTTTGGACACCCCTGATTTAAGTTTTTTTTCCAGGTATTGTAGACTGCTTTGCAGACAACACAACATTTACTGGTGAAAAGCAATTCGCCAGCTTATCTTTTTAGTAAGAATCAGTGGTGCAAAACTTCAGTCATTGCAGCCTTCAATTTCAAGTTTTTGTTTGTAAACCTTGACGTACCTGCAGTCTCTTGCATGACTCAGACAGCGAGCGATCCACTGCTCTTGAGCTGTTTTCAAGCTGGGTCGTGTGTTGAGCTTGAGCCTTGAGTTCTGCTTTCACTCTCTGAAGTCTAGCCTTCACTTCCCCCTCACTGGCCTGCTGGCTCTCTCTGATCTCTTTATGCTGCTTTTGAGCCTCTATCCCTGCCTCTACGCCCTGCAGAGACATCAGCCGCTGTTCCAGATCCACCTCACAACCACGCAGCCGACTGCTCAACTCTTGGATGCGCTCCTGCAGCTGCCGCTCACTCTCCCGCTCGATCTCAAGCTCAGTTGCCCAGAATTCCTCTTCCTCAATCTCCACCTTGTTCCTTCGCACTTGCTTTTCCAACCTTGAAACTTCCTCCATCATCTTTACATACAGTTCATCCTCCTCTAGTCCAACTCTTTTCTCCGTCAACTTCCGAAGCTCTGCTTCGTATGCCTCTATCCTGCTGTCTAGAACTGAAAGAGTCTCCCTTTGCAGTCTCACCAGCTGGGAAAGATCCTCCACTCGGTGGCCTGATAACCGAGGGGACATTGAGGGCGAATTGTGGGCACTTTTGACTAAAACCTCTCGTTGTCTGGCACTACTGTCACTGAGCCTGCCTCCACTAAGGATGTCCCTCAGGCTGCGGGGCACACCAGTGAAGGTTAGAGATTTGCGGCGTGGCTCGCGGCGACGGAGGGAACGGTCACCTGGAGCTCGGAGCTTGGCCATTAATGGAAGGCTCTGCCGATGCAAGCCACGCTCTGGGCCTCGAGAATTCAGACCTTCGGTTGAGGGGTACTCATTGAGAGAGGGACCTGTACGGTGTAGGATAAACTGCACGTCACCGGCATACTGCCCCCAAGTGTTCAGAGAGGCCACCGGACTTTCGTGAGGAACAAGATGTCTCTCGGTGTCCCTCCATTTTTCGATCAGCGTATAGCGTCCTGTGCGACCTATGACAAAGAAAAAGGATTACATCGCTGACTACCAATAAAACTAGAGCCATGTATAGAGCCATATATATGTGCTCTAAGTAATTTTTCATTGACTTTTATGTAGCACAATTGACAATTCTAGAATAAAAATTTCCTGACAATTTAGCTCACCCCCATGTCATCCAAGATGTTTGTGTCTTTCTTTCTTCAGGTCGAAAAAAATTAAGGTTTTTAAGGAAAACATTCCAGGATTTTTCTCCATATAGTGGACTTCAGTGTTGGCCAATGGGTTGAAGGTCCAAATTACAGTTTCAATGCAGCTTCAATAAATCATAGCTGAGGAATAAGAGTCTTATCTAGCGAAACGATTGGTCAAAAAAAAAAAATGTATATACTTTAAGCACAAATGCTTGTCTTGCACTAGCTCTGCAATGCACATCCGTGAATTCATGCATTATGCAGTCACGTTGGAAAGGTCAAAAGCCAAAACGTTTTGATCACCCCCAGGTGGCTGGTCCCAGTATAGGCCATAAACCCCTCCCTCTCCATGTAATCTACTGGGGTGTGCAGCAAACTAAAGAATTAAATTCCAATTCACATAATTGTTTTCCAAATATGTTTTTTGCCATTTTATGTGGTTTTCAAATCATGCTGATGTAAGTTCAAGTGTTTGTTTTTTAAATAAGTTTGGTTTTAGGTAGTTATGTGATGTTATAAAAACAGGAGCGTGACATCATGATTGACAGCTGACACTGACAGATTATGTGAGTGAACTGAGGTGCCAATGGACTTTTTCAGGATCTTCAGGAGGAGATTGGGGTTTTATTTACCTTATTTTAACAAGCCTCTAGAACGGCAATAAGCAGACAAAATTTGGAGCAGTCAGGCTAATTAGGGGCGTGTGCTTGCGATCGACTCTGCGGGAGTGCCACTTTGCTCGCTACTGTGCAGACTCAGGTACTAAGTTTTCTACTGCGCAGACTCTCGTCCCAAATCAGCGCAATATGTCACTTTTCTTCAGTGGAAGAGAGTGAAGGTGCGTCGTTCATCTTTTTTACAGTCTATGGTTTGTTTTCATCTCCAGTTCAAAAAGGCAGGGCACGGTGAAAAACTCTTTTTTCCTACAAACTTCAAAATTGTCAGACATCGTTGTTTTACCTTTTTTTATAGTGTGCGTTTGACTTTATTTGCACATTTGCTTTGTAAACACTGGGTTGGTACTTCTACCTACGTTATTTGTGACCTTTCAACTGCAACTATGTAACATGTAAAGTCAAGCTGGTGCAAAATGAACATTTGTGGTTAAAAATTATACTTTTTTTTTGTTTGTTTGTTTTTTACCAATCGTTTTGCTAGATAAGACTCTTATTCCTCGGCTGGGAGTGTGTAGAGTCATTTGAAGCTGCATTGAAACTGCAATTTGGACCTTCAACCCGTTGATCCCCATTGAAGTCAACTATGTAGAGAAAAATCCTGGAATGTTTTCCGTCAAAAACCTTAATTTCTTTTCGACTGAAGAAAGAAAGACATGAATATTTTGGATGACACGGAGGTGAGTAAATTATCAGACAATTTTTACCCGGAAAGTGAACTAATCCTTTAATGGGAAAAAAAAACCCACAGTGTTATTCTTATATAAATCTGTCATGCTATGACTTATATCATTGTTATGTGAATACACAAATATATTAGGGATGTTTTTTCCAATCCCGTTCCACCCTCTTCCGCCCATCATTTCCTGTTGTCCTCTACCATGTCATTTGCTTAAGGGCAAAATGACTTGAATAATTCTTCTTTATAAGGTTAGTGCACTTCATCTGAAGATGATACACATTTGAAACAGTGACCAATGATTTTTTTTACACCTTCTTCCCCCTGCAAAAACATACAGATTACTCCCGAAACTGTCAAAGGGTACTGTGTTGGTGTTAAGAGTTTTCTCTTTCAGTAGAATGAGTCAGATTTTCCATGTCAGCGGGCACTTTGGTTGCGCCAGCTCTTTTCTCGCTAATACAAGAGGGGGCCCTTAGATTCTACCAGTCTGAGTGCAGCTGAAAATAGAATCAAACGGTGACGTCAACCAAGACAGGTTTGAATTAAAAACAAATTGCTTTGGGTCCCACTGGTGATGTAATTAACTGAAATCAGCTCCAAAGACCATTTGGGCCCTCTCCTTGAAACTCCTTAAAATATGCCTGATGTCCTTAGACAAGCTGTTAAACTAGTCTCAAGCTGTTGGAAAGCCAATACAAACTCTCCGATACTCAATCTTCTTTTTAATTATAAAATGGCTGATGATTACTCAATAAACCTGGATGCCAGATGGTTTCATCATTACTCAAAATATATGACATCTGTGTTAGCTACTACAGCTTCCATGATTTAAGTCACTGCTGGGGCATGACCAACCAAAATAGAAGCACAGCTTCTACAAGCACAAGTTCTTTTCCAGTAAAAAGATGTTTTTTTTTAACAGATAGCAGTAGCATGACAGAATTGTTTATCAGTGTTTTGTGTCATATTGTGTGTTGGAATGTCTGATTCATTTTGGTGTGTCGTTCAGATGATTCATTTCATTGAACTACCTACTCATTTGAGCCATCACTAACGCCTGTCCCAAATGACCCTCTAATTACATTCTTCCTCTGACTCCACACTTTATTGACATAATGCTGCTCTGACTGTTGGATAGAGGTTTGCTCAGCTGAAGTGTTCATCAAGGACGCAAAATGATCGCAAAGGGGCGCTCGTGGGCCAAACCTAAAATGACAAATGGGACACCCTTTGGTCTTGTGTACTACTTGAGAATGAGCATGTGGGAGCCATTGTAAATCCACAAGACCACAAGTCTACATGAAGTGTGCCTTTTGGGACAGGTCTAAATTGTATTCCCAAAAATCTCTGTGCAAAACAGATATAAATCCAATCTTCATCAACAAAAGCAACAGACATGCAATGCATTTTATTCATCATCAACTAATTTCAAGAGCATAAAGTGCTATATGAGAGCGCACGGCATTAGCACTCGTAAAGTAATTTAGTCTCACTGCTTTTAATGAAGATGACTGTGTGTTGAGCTTCTGCGTCTTACTTTCAGTTTCATTTGCGGAAGTTTGCGTGTCGGCTTGATCAAGAGATCCTCAGCTATTCTCACCTGCGGCAATGCGTGTTGCATTAGCGCTGTCACATCTATATTACATGTCATGTCATGTAATCTATAACATGCTCTCACACGTTTATTATTTTAACACATTGGGAGGAGTAAAATTTACATGGTTTCAGCAACCAGATGCATTTACACTTGTCCAGTTTCGTCTGCACTTCGGAGGGCATTTACACAAGTTCTTTTACAGTCGGATAGCTATCCAATCAGAGAAAACACAAAAAAAATGTCTGTATGTCTATCCATCATAAATAGTGCTCTACACGGCTCTGTGGGGTTTAATAATGGCCTTCTAAAAAGTGACCCTGTTCAAAGGTTTACATACACTTGATAATACTGTGTTGTTACCTGAATGATTCACAGCTGTTTTGTTTAGTGATAGTTGTTCATGAGCCAATTGTTTGGTTGTCAGTTAAACTGCCTGCTGTTTTTCAGAAAAGTCCTTCAGGTTATACACATTCTTTGGTTTTTCAGCATTTTTGTGTATTTGAACCCTTTCCAACAATGACTGTGTGATTTCGAAATCCATCTTTTTACACTGAGGACAACTGAGGGACTCATATGCAACTTATACAGAAGGTTCAAACACTCACTGATGCTCCAGAAGGAAACACAATGCGTTAAGAGCCGGGGGTGAAAACTTTTGAACAGAATGAAGATCTGTACATTTTTTTTTTTTTTTTTATTATTTATGCTTATATATATATATATATATTTTTTTTTTTTTCATTTATTACTGCCCTTCAGAAGCTACAGAAGATACTTACATTTTTCCCAGAAGACAAAATAAGTTAAATTTACCCTTATCTTCAAATTCAAAAAGTTTTCACACCCCAGCAGCTCTTAATGCATTGTGTTTCCATCTGAAGCATCAGTGTTTGAACCTTCTGTAATAGTTGCATATTAGTCTCTAAGTTGTCCTCAGTGTGAAAAGATGGATCTCAAAATCTTACAGACATTGTTGTAAAGGGTTCAAATACACAAAAATGCTTAAAAAAAAAACAAAAAAACTGTGGAACCTGAAGGATTTTGCTTAAGAGCAGCGGTCAGTTTAACTGTTCAGGACAAACAGGGGTGTATGTAAACTTTTGAACAGGGTTATTTTTATAAATATCAGAAGGCCTTTATTAACTTCCTGGAGCCACTGGGAGTTTTTTTTTTATGATGGTTGGATGCACTTTATTGGACTTCAAAATCTCTACAGCCATTCACTGCCATTATAAAGCTTGGAGGAGCCAGAGCATTTTTATATATATTCATAATATAACTCCAATTGTATTCATCTGAAAGAAGAAAGTCATATACACCTGCAGTAGGATGGCTTGAGGATGAGTACATCGTGGGGTAATTTTCATTTTTGGGTGAACTATCCCTTTAAATCAGTGAGTAATTTACGAATTTTCATTCTTAGGTGAACTATCCCTCGTGATTATTTTGTAGCTTAAAGGACAAGTCCACTTCCAGAACAAAGATGTACAGATAATTTACTCACCCCCTTGTTATCCAAGATGTTCATGTATTTCTTTCTTTCTTTAGGAAAACATTTTCGAATTTTTCTCCATATAGTGGACTTCAATGGTGCCCCCAAGTTTGAACTTCCAAAATGCAGTTTAAATGCTTCAAATGGCTCTAAATCCCAGCCAAGGAAGAAGGGTCTTATCTAGCAAAACGATCAGTTATTTTCTAAACAAATGAACAATTTATATACTTTTTATCTCATCTTTTCCAACTTCAAAATCGTCCTAAATCGCTGCAGAGAAGATCAAAAAACGAGACAGGAGTTTTTGACATACCCTAACTGTATTGAACCAAGACGAGCATTTGAGGTTAAAAAGTAAATAAATTGTCAATTTGTTTCAAAAATGACCAATCGTTTCGCTAGATAAGACCCTTTTTCCTCAACTGGGATTGTTTAGAGCCATTTGAAGCTGCATTTAAACTACATTTTGGAAGTTTAAACTTGGGGGCACCATTGAAGTCCACTATATAAAGAAAAATTCAGGAATGTTTTCCTCAAAAAACATAATTTCTTATCGACTGAAGAAAGAAAGACATGAACATCTTGGATAACAAGTGGGTGAGTAAATTATCTGTAAAATTTTGTTCTGGAAATGGACTTCTCCTTTAACAAACTACGGTTTTAAAGTAGCTTCTCCAACACTTTTCCCTACAGCTTTTTAAAATATGAAGGACTGCACTGAAATATTCATATTAAGAAGCCCTACCAATGGCTTGAGCCAAAGCGATGACCACTTCCTGGCAGGTGGTGGCCTCTGTGACCCCACAGACCACACGCTGGACTCCATCGACCCACACCTTCAGCTCCATCCCGGGTCAGTCTCTTGAGGGTCTGGGGCTACTGGTCTGTGACGTCATTCCGTCCTGCTCCAGGGGTCCAACGTTACAGCCGTCACCCCCTCACAGCAACTCTGCAAAAACACAGTACGGGTTAGGAAACACCTGGAAATGATATATACCTCTCTGCATTGTGCGGGTAACTCTCATTCTACAAAGCGTGGGTGTCTAAAATGGATTCAAACTTTTGTTTCTGCGCCAGAGGACAGAAATATAAAACACATATGGATCACTTGTGGTGACATTTTTGAGCTTTCTTAAAGGAGAACTTCACTTCCAGAACAACAATTCACAAATAATTTACTCACCCCCTTGTCATCCAAGATGTTCATATCTTTCTGTCTTTAGTCGAGAAGAAATTATGGTTTTTGAGGAAAACATTTCAGGATTTTTGTCAATATAATGGACTTCATTGGTGCCCCAATTTTGAACTTCCAAAAAGTAGTTTAAATGCAGCTTCAAGGGGCTCTAAATAATCCCAGCTGAGGAAGAAAGGTCTTATCTAGCGAAACGATCTGCCATTTTTTTTCGGAAAATAAAATTTTGTGTACTTTAAGCACAAAAGCTTGTGCCAGTGTTTACAAAGCGAATGCGCAAAGACTAAGAAAGTGCAAGTAAGTTTGTAAACGCTGTTAAAAATAGTGATGGGAAGTTCGGATCATTTGAGTTTCGTTCAGCAAAATGAACAAATCTTTTTTCGAGTCATTTCGTTCATTTGAGCAAAATATAATTAAAATGTTACGTGTTACTTCCCTAACACATCTACTGCTTACACAAACACTACAAACAAGACAAAACTATAATGCTATAAGAAACAGAAAAGATTAATTCATTGTTTACCTGGGTCTTTAGTTTATGATTAGCTCACCTCACTTCTTATCTGACAAGTTTTCGGGTTTAAGTCGTTCGTTCATCACGTCACAGCCCCATAAGATGAACGAACGACTCAAAAGCCGTAGACTCGAAACAGGTGAACTAATTCCAGTGCAGAACCTAATAGGATGTTTCGCATGCGCGACTGAACGAACCACTCCCCGAGACGACTCGTTCTTCCCGAGTCACATTTAAGATTCGTTCAAAATGAAAGAATCGCTCAAGAACAACCCATTACTAATTCGTAGCATCGTGGACACGCATCCCAGAGCTTGTGCTACACGAGGTTTTGTGCTTAAAAAGTGTACAATTTTTATTTTTCGAAAAAAAAAAAGACTGATCGTTTCGCTAGATAAGACCCTTCTTCCTCGGCTGGGATCATTTAGAGCCCTTTGAAACTGCATTTTGGAAGTTCAAAATCGGGGGAACCAATAAATTCCATTATATGGAGAAAAATCCTGAAATGTTTTCCTCAAAAACCATAATTTCTTTACAACTGAAGACAGAAAGACATGAACATCTTGGATGACAAGGGGGTGAGTAAATTATTTGTAAATTGTTGTTCTGGAAGTGGACTTCTCCTTTAAGGTTTAGAATGACATGAGGGTAAGTAAATGATGACTAATCGCCACTTTGGGAAGGATAGTTAGAACTATCCTTCTAACACTATTGTTTTCCTGCTTAATGTTCTTGTGTAAATGCAAATGATTCATTCCCACAAGATTTGTTCAGTCTCGTTTACTTTTAATGAGGTTTCAAAGTTTATAAAAGCATTTATGGTTAGAAATCCATTAAAAGAACTTAATATACACATTTAGAACTTTTTTTAGCTTAAACAAATATCTGTTAACTACAACAATCTGAAATACAATCCACATCTGTCTAAGAACAAAGACAAGTGTTATAATGAGAGCATTTCCTAATCAGGAAAGCTTTGTACAAGGAAATGACTGTGCTATTAGCAGGAGACCTCTGTGCTTCCAGATGGACACATTTCCTTCCTCAGATCTCCGACTAGTTGAACATTCAGCTCTTCTTTTGTATTCAACAAAGAAACAAGACACTCCTGTCTAAAAAATGATTTACTTTCTTAAAAACAACAGCTCACGCGTGGTCCCAAAATAGCATATTTTCCAAGAAACGGATTGGCCGTGAATCTGCTTTTTGTGGAGGTGTGCCGAGGGTGTGAAGAGGAGGAGGATGACATGAAAAACAGTTGGCTGCAGTGCGGACGTCCTGCTGGATACAGTGAGACCAGCTGGACCTGACATTATGTTCCTCCCACTTCTGCGAACAGGTACAATTTTAGGACCACAGGGCTGGCAAACCACGCACGCCTGAGCAGATCTTCAGCTTTGCAGAGAAAATTTACAAGATCTCAGTTTATTCTCTCAGCAAAGAGAACGTTACACATACTGTGACGTAAAAAGAGACTGGCGTAAGCTCCACTTGAAGATTTACTGAAAAGAGTGTAATAATAATTCAAGGCAAACAGTTCCAGCATCCAAAGTCATTCAACATAAGCTCTACAAATCAGAAAAATGTGAGTAAAACAAATGAGTAAAATTCAATAGCACAGGAGAATCAACCAGAATATACAGAGCTCTCCACATGCATGTTAGCAGTTTATAGGAGCCAATTTTTTTGTCTATAAATGAATAGTGAACTGAGACTCACAATCCAGAAGAGTCCATTTACAAGACCAGAGACTATGGAAGACTGTACAAATTTTTTTCTCGTAATTTAGCTTGCGATTTGACTCTAAACATCACAGTAGTGACTTTATATCTTATAATCAATAATACAAACAATAAATTACAAAAAACTGAAACGTATATGCTTTTCTAACCACAAATGCTCATCTTGCACTAGCTCGACTTCACACATTGCATTGGAAAGGTCCAACCATAGCTGTAGAAACATATTTTATCTGGGGCGTGCTGGGGGAGGGGCTTGATGTTTTTACAAGTTTTACAAGGAGATGTAGGGAAAAATACAACCGCACTATATTTTAGTTTATTACAGAGGTTGCGCTAGACTTTAACATCGTCCGTCAAATTCCGTCATAATCTATTATTACCCGTCATTTTAATTTTCATATTTTAATTATAATAACATATTTAATTGATTTTATTTTTGTTCACATTGCAGTGTTTAAAACAACAAAATACGTTAAAGCTGGGTAAACAACAACAACAACAACAAAAATCAATTTCTCGATTTTAATAGATTATCATTTCAATGAACCAATATCCATTCGTAAATCCCGATCTTTTGGTCTATGCCGTTTTCAGCTGATGAACGAACAGTACATAGTGCGCCTCCCATCCAATAAATCGCAATAGGCTAAGCTTTGTGTTACTTTTGATATGAAACAAAGTCTCATATTTCAAATTTGTCCACTTCATTAGGAAATTCAAGCGATAAATACCGTTTTGGCGCTCTTTATCGTGGCATGATAGATCGTTGTAGCTTCTGGGAACTCGTCTGTACGCATCAAACGCATAAATAAGAAAACATTTTTGACAGTTTTGTTTATATTTTGTATCCCATGCTCTACTGCCAGACTATAGCGCACTCGCCATCATCTGGACAGGGGTGGGAATTACAGCTACAATTTATAATAGATCACCCTCAGTGAAATCTGTCAAAGTGACGGAATGCCTTCGTATTTTTCTGTCACTGATAAAAAAAAATTCTGTCAATGACGGACATTTTTTGGTTAACGCAACCTCTGGTTTAAAGGGGTCATCGGATGCTAAGTTCACTTTTACATGTTGTTTGAACATTAATGTGTGTTGGCAGTGTATGTACAAATCTACCCTATAATGATAAAAATCCATGCAGTGGTTTTTAATAAATCTGTAAAAATAATATCTCCTTTTTCAAATCGAGCCATTCTCATTCGTCACACCCACAGAGGCCGCTCCCACAATAATTGATTGACATGAGTGTTTTACCTTAGATCAGCTGTAACAGTCTGCCCTCTTTGTTTCGATGCTGGAGCAGGGATGTAAGTTAGACAAGAATATCTCCGATTGAGCGATTGAGGTGTTGTGTTGCTGGATGTAATAATGAACATAGTGGTCGTCATTTAATCCCGACATCTGAGCCGCTGAAAATGCAGTAGATTACGTTTGTTTGTGAAGGGAATGTGCCTCCCGATTTACATATATGAATCTATGTTCGCGCAAATCATTCATGATCCAGCTTCACTTACAGGAGAAGTGAGTATAAGGGTTTTTTATGAATCTTTGCGATCGCCTTTCCTAATAATGTGCTAGTTAGCAAGTTCAGCGGCTAAACGCAGCTAAACGTGGCTAAAGTAAACAGGCTCATCTCTCCACAGACAGAAGAGAGGGGCGGGGTGAGCAGAGCTCATTTGCATTTAAAGCAGCCTCAACCAGAATGAGATGATTTTTGGTAGGGCAAAAAGGGTGTTGTTTTACACAACCATTGAGAAATTTTAACCAAAGTATGTTATAGACTCTTCATTAAGACCCTAAAGAATCATATCAACTTGTGGAAAATGGGCATCCGATGACCCCTTTAATATATCATTAATCACAAAAGCTTGACTTTTTCTGGTCGACTAGTAGCCGTTCATTTTAAGCATTAATCGACTATTAGTTGCATGTTTCTTAATAAATCATATAAATCATAATAATAAGCTTTTAATTGCCTACACAGCCTAATAAGCGCTCAAGCAAATATAATTATGAACCTGTCAGGGAAAAACAGCAAGGAAACTGTATTAACGTTTTAATAATTTACTGATAAACTAGTGTTTTCTTTGTGTTCTTCTTAAGAGATGAAGTCAGCGACACTCTCTATATGTATATTTTTCATGTCTGTAAGGCAAGCATGGAGTTTTAAAGTTTCACGCTTAAGTTCACAGAGACTGAGACGGCAGAAAGCACATCCTGTTTCCATTAAGTATTTTACAAAAGCGCAACATTTTGTTGTTATTCTGAGTGCAAACAAATAAACGTAGAGTCTTTACAAATTCAAAAGATGTATTACTTTTATCTGTATCACAGTATTTTAAGAGAAAATGATTGCACCATTGTAAAGTTGGCACTGCTTACATATTTCAGGTGAAAAGCCATATTTGAGGTCGATAAATGATAGGTGAGGGTTTGGATGTCCTGCCCAATGTACTGTATTACCACATAGACCAGCCATTAAAGATCTGTCCGTCACAGACTGTGTGACTTCACTACTTCCTGTGGAATTTTTTTTCTGTGACTAAGCAACTAATCAAATTTTGGTTTGATCGAGCCTCTTCTC
This sequence comes from Labeo calbasu, assembly GCA_019740295.1. Classification (NCBI taxonomy): domain Eukaryota; kingdom Metazoa; phylum Chordata; class Actinopteri; order Cypriniformes; family Cyprinidae; genus Labeo; species Labeo calbasu. Next base: position 24,564 of record JAHKKF010530645.1, read on the forward strand.
GTTGACTAACAGTTAGTTGACTATTAGGGGGCAGCCCTACACAAAAATTAAGTATTTTGGGGATGATCGAGAGACACAAGGAAAATCTTAGACCCAGCCCTGAGGCGGCCCTAATTCCTGTAGCTATGGGTCCAACTTCAAAATCGTCTGACATCGTTTTACCTTTTTTTGTAAACGGCGTTTGACTTTCGTCTACATCATGGGTGACCTGTCCAATGTGACTTCATGATGTGTGAGGTCAAGCTAGTGCAAGACGAGCATTTGTGATTAAAAAGTATTTTGCTTTTTGTTAACATATGCCAAAAAATGAATAGATTATGCATAGCCACCTTTTATTTTTTTATTATATTCAGGACGATTTTATTTCTTCTGCTTGCTCTAGTTCTTTGAAGAGGCTCTTATGTCAAAACATCCGCTCTTTTCATCTCTTCATTATGTTTACAGAGCTTTGAGTTTGGCTCCAGAGGAGGGACAGGGACGATTTACTGACTGTATGGGGCACTGCGCTGGAAAAGTAAAGCGTTGAGCAGCCAAAGACCACAGCATCAAGACAGAGCTCCTCTCTGAATGAAATACTACACCCGTCCTGCACTAATAAAATCTGCAAGCACACAAAATCATGCATTACTCATAAAAAACGATGTGCAGTCCTTAAAATCCACAACTCTTTTTGGGACTAAAATCCAAGTTGTTAAATCATAAAGCTTTCCAAGTTTTTTCAACAGAAGACTTACGTTCAAAATTCTAGGTGATTGAAAAAATAAAAACTGACGATTTAGAAAAACTTTTCTTTTCTTAACAGGCACTTCTGGATACAGTATAATTCATTCATAATTCAGAGCTTTTTAATTTAAACTTTTATTCAAAGCAGCATTTTTTGTCATTACAAATTTTATCAGGACATGTTCCTAGAAATCAAACCATGACCTTGGCGTTTCTATTGCCACGCTCTACTATTTCTGCAGGAGTAACCCAATTGTCTGCATGATATAATAATACTTTGCATTAAACAATCAAGCTATTATATCCAAGAACTTCCCAACAAAAAGATGGCTTTTCAGTTGCTTCTTTTCAACTCCGTAAGGAGGAGTACACAGAATATCTCTGGCTTAGTGCGGAGACATATGGTGCGGTGGAACCCCTATAAGAGCTCTTCTGTCTGAGCCAAAATGGAAAAAGAGCACTTATTACAACAAAACCAAATAGCTACTGGAGTCAATGTGGAGTTCTTGCCAAATTTCTAATTTTTGATTTATGCATGGTTTGGAATCAGAATCCGGGCTGCCGACGCAAGTACATTCAAATTGGCCCATAAATTTATACAGAAATCCCACTTGGAATTGTCACGCAACATTCACTCTTTCTTCATCTCTATTTAGGTGTAAAATACTCAGTCAAAAATGTAACGTTCGTTGCACGCTGTATCTCCATTTTGCCCTTCGGTGAGCAGATAAGTGTTTTGTCCTTCATTTTTACTACCCTTTAGCGTCTGTGACAACAGATGGAGTCCTATAGCCGGCAGTCGGATGCATTGTGGGGCCATTTTACGCGTCCTCTTCCGACTAACGCAAAAGTGGCCTGCAGCCGACTCTATTCTGACATTTTTCCAGAAGCGATCACTGAAGCAAGGAAGCCCAGTTAACGGATGACTTCACGTCTGCTGCATATATGTTTGACTGAATTAACCAAAAACACAAGGGAACCAAGGTTGTCCGATCTGACGTAGTACAAGATGTAATATCAAAACATGTCATTTAAAGTTCTACCTCTTTAACAAATGATCAGATCACAAGTGCATAGTATTTGTAGTCTTTTTCACAATGCAAGAGCAGAATAAACAATGATAGGAGTAGAAGAGCTACATTAATTCAATGCCTCAATATACTCTGAGCTTTTTGGGCAAAGAGACAAATTATGGTCTCATGGAACAGCAAACAAACGTCACAAGACACGTCCAAGTCAAGTGTGGAAACTGAGAAGTGCTGGAGCTATATTGGCCATTTTGAACTGTTTTGTTCAGGCCACCGGTGTTAATCAGGAAGAGACTGTGTTGAGTTTGATTGGCGTCCCACCATGAGCACTCCATTCAATCATCAGCACATCATGCTGAGCACAAGTGATCACTTAGTCTAAAACCAGCACTGCAGAAGTGAATCAAGCACCATTTGTGGAAGTCACAATGAAGCATTTGGGAACTGACTGTACATTTGATGGATCCTTCTCTGACTTCATCATGATGACATCATCCCACATGAAAACTATGGGCCAAAACCCTCTTTTGGTGTTAAAAACTAATGTCAGGATTTACTAAAGGCACGCAGTGAAATAGCGATGAAAGAGCATGGACAGTGTTGTTTTTGCGGCTGAACTTACTGCATATACATTTGTAGGAGTCTGCCTATCAGATGAAACAGTTATGGGAGTAGAGTAATTAAATAAATCAGGCAAGGTGATTTACTAAGGTTTCTGATAGTCAATTTACTGGTTATTTACCATTATTTAATGCCCCCAAAAAGCATGTCTTAAAGGACACCTCTGGTTTTAAGAGTTTATGGCTTAATATAACATAAATGTAGTAGAAAACCTGTTAGATTTATGATATTTTAAAAATCCACTGATTTATACAAATTTTAGACTATTTATTTTCATTATTTCGATGTCTGTTGATATTTTTAACCGTAACGCAATTCTTAAAATAACACACTGATATGATGACCACATTGTGTGGCTTTTGGTTGTAATTTTCAGTTAAAGGTCAACAAGAGAAGCACTGTAAGTCTTCCATACTTTCTTAGCAATAAGAAGTGGACAAAAGAATGGGTAGATGCCTGTGGACGAATAAAATTTCCTAAAGACTTGCGTCTTTGTTCTTCCCACTTTAGCCCTTATGCTTTTGAGGCTTTTAGTCGACCACAACTACTGAAAGAGCTTACAAACGGCAGAGACAAGAAACGCTAGATGCCATCCTGGCCGTCATTTTAATCTTCATATTTAATTTAAATAACACATTTAATTGAATAAAATTCAAAACAACAAAATATGCTGAGTAAAAAAATAAATAAATAAAAGTCTCGATTTTAATAGATTCTCATTTTAATGAACTAATATCAATTTTTAAATCACAATCAATCTTTTGTTCTATGCTGTTTTCAGCTGATGAATGAACAGTGTGTAGTGCGTCTTCCTTCCAATAAATAGCAATAGGCTAGGCTGTGAGTTACTTTTGATATGAAACAAAGTCTCAGATTTCAAATTCTGTCCATTAGGAAATTTAAGCAATAAATACCGTTTTGGCGCTCTTTAATGTAGCGTAATAGACCGTTGTAGCTTCTGCGTACTCGCCTGTGCGTAATCAAACGCATAGGAAAACATTCGTGACAGTCTCGTTTTTGTTCTGTATCCCGTGCTCTGCTGCCAGACTAGAGCGCACTCGCCACCAACTGGACAGGAGTGGGATTGCAGCTACAATCTACAATAGATCACTCTCAGTGTAATCTGTCAAAATGACAGACGGCCTTCTGATTTTTCCGTCACTGAAAAAAAAAATTCAGTCAATGGAGAATTTTCAGTTAACGCGACCTCTGATCCATCACCACCTGTAGGCTCTTTCAGTAGCTGTGGCCATTGTATCAGTATTTTATTTTCCGAGCTGTATCGCAGTAAAATAGCAACAGGTAGCACCAGGTTGCTCACCGAGTGCAACCATTTCACGTTATCGAAATAATGGCGCCCCCCATAGTCCAAAACATGCATAAAACAATGTGGATTTTTTAAATAACGGAAATCTTTAATGGGTTTTTTAACTACACATTTTAGTAAGAAACATCACTTATATTAGGCCATACAAGTCTTAATACCCAGGGTTCCCTTTAATCCATTTCATGCCTGTGTTGTTAGTAGATTGCACGTACCAGATTATTATCAGCTCTGTTTGTGTGCGACCCTTTGCGCTGCTCTTGTTGACTGCGTTGTTCATTACAGAAATGCATTGGCTGCATCTGTGTTCTTTAAAAATTGTGAATGTCTCTTCTCAGGATCTGATGTCAATAAACCACTTATTTCTGTATCTTTTATCTATACTCTAGTAGCATTCAGACCATCAGTATGGTGTGAAGGAAACTCTTGCACTGGGAAATGTGACAGAAGCTGTTGTTTGCAGACAGAAAGCAGGAAGGAGGTATAAATTCCAGAATTTCTCTTTCTAACGTTATCTCAATGAACTCAACTGAGTAATATCCTCCTACCATTGCTCATACTTGTGATTCAGGCATCTGAATTTTCCCTCAGGAATCAATGAAGTAAGATACCCAACGTTTTCCCGCCAATTTCACTGTGCTCCTTGTCCAACTTTGTGTGTAAATATAAACAACACATTTCATTTCCACCTACTTATTAAAAACATTTGGCAAACACTTCCCCCTTATGCTTTGTCCGTGACTAAGAGAATAATTTGTAGTGCTTGCTTAGACAAACAAAACTTATTATTGCTCAAACTTACCACTGAACAAACCGCTAAACAAAAGCTAAACTTTGGAAGGCATTACTGGATGCGGGTTTTTGTATGGGCATTCACTTCAGGAAAAATTTAAGGTTTGGCTAATCCAAAAACTGGATAAAAGCTAATACAGACAAAAAACATATCCTCTAAATGGGAAGTTAACATAGCGTAAATCCAACAAAACCTTACCTTTGGTAGAATCAAGTACACTCCTGGCAGAGGCTAAACCCTAAAGTCTGTCAGGAAAGGATCATATTAAAAACAAATTATACAAGACTTGAGGTCTATCCAAAACCAGAGAGAATGAGCTAATTTCTTGAGAAACGATGGTGTGCTGTTACTTTTGCCGAGCTATTTTGGATTAACCTTTTATTCTGCTTGTGCTTGTGCTAGCTGCCATGCTACATGTAATTACTAGCAATTTATGCACTCTCCCATAATTAGTTGCAGGCCTCGGCTGAAACCATTCCAAGAAAAAAAAAAAAACACTCCAAGAAACGCAGATAGATAGATAGATAGATAGATAGATAGATAGATAGATAGATAGATAGATAGATAAACAGACAGACAGATAAACAGACAGATAGATAGATAAATAGACAGATAGACAGATAGATAATTTGAACAATGTTTGATCTTTTTTTGTCCGTTTTATAAAAGTAAATGGGAACCAAAACTTTCGAGGTCCATGAAGGGTATAAAAGTATCTCATGAACGTGCGTCAAAGACTGACACCGAAGAGAAGAAATTATTGAACGAAGACGTTATTTTTGTTTTCTTTGTGCGCAAAAAGTATTCATAAAATTACGGTTGAACCACTAATGTCACATGGACTATTTTTAGGGCTGTTCGTTTCCTGAATTTTTGGAATCGAGTCTGATTCCGATTCCTGATCCTGGGATTAGTGGGATTTGATTCCAAGAATCGATTTCAAATCTTGTTTTTTAGATTGGGTGAACCTAATTTCACCAAGACTGCAGGATATAAAGGTCATAGAAAGTACCCTTCTCATAATATGAAGCTTCATTTGTAAAAATAACGATACATTTCTGTAGCTCTGATTGATTTCATAAGTGTTCACACTTGTCATGTTTGGTTCGATCAAAACAAACTCTGGTGCAACTGCTCTGTTAGTGCAGTTCATGTGAGTAAGTGTGAACGCTGCCATACAAATCCTGGTAAATCTAAAAAGATGGGTCTCGGTCCGCTTTCAAACAAACTCTGGTGCGGTTCGAATGATGTATGAATGCAACAAGGACCAAATACTTCTAAACCAGGGGTGTTCAACCCTGTTCCTGGAGATCGACCTTCCTGCAGAGTTCAGCTCCAACCATTATCAAACAGACCTGAACCAACTAATTAGGATCTGAAGGAGTACTTGATAATTCCAGACAGGTGTGTTTGATCAGGGTTGGAACTAAACTCTGCAGGAAGGTCGATCTCCAGGAACAGGGTTGGGCAACCCTGTTCTAAACGAACCAAAAACAGGAAGTAATGACAAGATGCAACGCTCTGCGACATGATTTCATGAAGGGAAAAAGCAAAACAAAATGAGCAGAGGGCAAACGTGGAGCAACGAGGAGGTAAAGTGCCTTTTATGAGCTCTTTGTGAGCTTGCAGGTGGTGTCCCACCGTTTTTTAAACTGGTTAATGACAACGATCTATCCTAAAAAAAAAAACCTTTTAGTGAAAAAAAGAATCGGACTTCTAATCACTCTTATTAGCGAGCAAGAGGCGAATTTATGAGTGCTTCTCCAAACAGAAGGCTGCATCCTCGAACTCATCCAAGCTCAGTGCCAACTCGTTTTCTTTCAGTTTATTTTCATTTTGTTTCGTCTATTATTATCAAAAGTTCAATGCCGTTTGATGACGTAGCAGCCGAGATATGCAGCCTTCGTAGGATGCAGTCTTCCGTTTGAGAGGCATCCATAGATACGTTTTGTTGAACTGAAAATGGCTCTGAATGAGGAGTCAACTCCCCTTGATGGGATTGATTCCTCAATTCCCAATGCCTCGGAATCGATTTTTAGAATCGATTCCCAGCTCTAACTATTTTAACAATGTCCTTACTACCTTTTTGGGCCTTAAACGTGGTAGTTGCATTGCTGTCTATGCGGTCAAAAAGAGATGGGTTTAATCAAAAATATCTTAATTTGTGTTCCAAAGATGAACAATGGTCTTACGGGTTTGGAACGACATGAAGGTGAGTAATTAATGACAGGATTTTGATTTAATAACATGAACAAAAACAGCTGAAACATTCTTCAAAATATCTTTTACGTTCCACAAACAAATGAAAGTCATACAGGTTTGGAACGATATGAGCGTGAGTAAAAAGAAACCTAAAGTAAAAATTCCTTTACTTTTTGGGTCCACTGTATAGTGAAGTTACTGAAAAGATTAGCTAGTGACTAAGGCATTGTTGAGGCTTGAAAGCATGCAGGTGGTTATCCAAAGACTTGGGCCTTGATATTACACCATGGAAACTGATAACATTGAGGTTACACATTCCACGCAGCTGGGCACTGAACACCGAAGGAGATAAGATGTTTCTAGCCCCCCTCTTGCTTTCTCTAATCAAAGACTTAAATTTGCAGTCATCACCCATGAGTTATATGAATGCTATTTTTCACAAGGCAGGGTTTGATATTAAACTTCAAATAGTTATTGTTATTTAGAAGAACTGTTTTTTTCCTGCTATTCTCTTATATGTGCTACAGCAGAATTGGAAAATATTTTTAAACCTTGTGTTTTGAATCTCGTTCCTTCCCGAGGGAAAATTAAGGTGCAAATCAAACACTAAGTAAACAAACAACACCACTACACAATCAGACTGAACCACGAAAGACCTCCCATCTGCCAAACACAGAGGAGAACTGTGTCCTCACCAAATCTCCCATCTGGGACGACGGAGGAAGCAAAACAAACCTTCGTTCCCCACCCCACTAAAACAATAACCTGAGCTTTTGGAAGAAAGTGAGTGAATTCACAGAGAAATCTCCAAATCTTGTTCCTAAATCCCCTGGGTGTCCTAAAATGTACTTTGCTATGCTTGATTCTTTCACATAGTTTGGCACATTTAGCTTGTGCGAGTAAAAAACAATGAGGAGCTTTCATGGAAGGTATCAAGAAAACAACGCTTTCCTCCAAACTATGAAGGGAATAAAACCGTGCCAGGTTTTAAACAAAGTCCTTCTCTAAGGAACGTTAGATGGCAAGAACAGTCTACCTACTGTGGTATTTAACTACGCACCAGCAAGAGACCGCCTTCGCTCTTGTAAATCTCAGAGTTTGTTGAGTCTCAAGTCTCAGCTGAGGTGCTTTAATAAACTTGAGAATAAACGTCGACCCCCAAAACCCACCTCCACGCCCACGGCTAGGATGTAGACTGGCAGAATCGCTAACATCTGGATGGCACGTTTAGCTGGATATAATACTGCCTTTGTTCTTTTGCCATGGTTGTGATCAGCAGGCTAGCTTTGAAGGACCAGCCAAAAACTGAGTTACGAGGGTACTGGATGAAGTGTCAACGTGACTAAGTGGTTTATTAATAATCTCTCATCTTACCACTTTCAGTAAAGCAGTTACGCATTCCCGCTGTGAAGCATTTGCACACTTTTGTGGCAATGCAAAAATGCACTTAAGACACTTTTTTGGATTAAATGAGCATTTTGCAGTAAATAGCCTACATTATATGATATGATAAAAAAAAAAAAAAAAAATCACCAAATGACGATCACTCTCTATAATGTCTTTGTTAGATCCACCAACGCCAGTAAACTTTCCATTGCATTGCATGACATACTAATTTATTACACAAATTAAAAGTGCATTAAATACATTTTAATAGCTAGATAATAACTGGGTTTAGTAATAACCACATATTGCATCAAAGAAGCAAGTTTAAATAGTCATACTTATGTTTTTAAGCAGACTGATCCTTCAAATATCAATAATGAAACAAAATTTACATTCCAAAAAACGTATCGATTCATTGCATTCACATTTGTGACCCTGGACCACAAAACTAGTCTTAAGTAGCATGGGTATATTTGTATCAATAGCCAAAAATACATTGTATGGGTCAAAATTAACGATTTTTTTAAATGCCAAAAATCATTAGGATATTAAGATCATGTTCCATGAAAATATTTTGTAAATTTCCTTCCGTAAACATATCAGAACTTAATTTGATTAGTAATATGCATTGCTAAGAACTTCATTTGGACAACTTTAAAGGCGATTTTCTCAATATTTAGATTTATTGCACCCTCAAATATTTGTATCTGGGCCAAATATTCTAACATGTCCTATCCTAACAAACCATACATCAATGGAAAGCTTATTTATTCAGCTTTCAGATGATGTACAAATAAAAAAAAAATGACCCTTATGACTGTTTTTTGTGGTCCATGGTCACATGTAGACAAAGATCATAAAGTAGCAGTGAGAAATGACTTAACAATTTGAACCGTTAGGTGTTATTGCATGCATTTTACAGCATCATTAAAAGCAAATTGCTTTGAATTTGATTAATAAACTCACTTTTTGTTGATGTCAACTGATATGACGGTCTGTATACAGAATAATAAAACATGCTGTTTTAATACTGTTTTTAAAAGTTAAATAACAAAATATTTACAATACTCGACATAATCATGATTTTCTTATTCCGTTAAAAGACTTGAGAGTTAAATCATTTAACGGAATATTTCAGATTGTGATTCTAAATGCGTAGGAACATATAGCTGCTGTTTAACTTACATTTATTAAGTATTACATTTTTTACGCATGCAAAAGCTGTACGTTCTTACCTTTATGACTAAATGTAGAAAAACATTTATCCACTTTTTGTCCGAGCCGATGTTACAATGACCAAAGTTTGAGCAATAAATTAAAAGGACATCGTAATATTCAGGGTATTTTCTGTGTTAAAACTTACTATGCAGCTCCGTTTCCTAAATATATACGAGCTGCTCTTATATTCTGTGTTTTTTACGGCGCAAAAGTCTGAGTAAATTAGCGGATTTCATCCGTAAGGATCACCGCCCCACAGGAAAAAGTTTTCACGCTGTGCTGCAGTCAGTCCATCCGAGTTAGAATGTGGAAAATACGAGCATCTGATCTTACTCGCCGTATTCTGTCAAGTCCCGCCCTCGTTCTCATTATCTTGTGATATTATTGGTAAGACAGTTGAAGTGCATCTAAACAGTCCAATCACAGACCGCTTGGGAGGCTCCTATTGGCCCATCTCGTCGCAGGAGGTGGGACTTGTGTGAATACAGTTTTCTTCCTGAAGAGGGCGCTTGACGGCTCAGAAAACCAAAGCCTATCTCTGGACTTTTTTGTTTGATTTGATATATTTGCACAATATGAGATGCCATTTAAATAATTCAAATGATTAATCATTAAATTTGGATTTTAAACTGAAATATAAATTGCCCCAGCGATATCTATGTAAAAGAATTCCTTAATTACAAATGGTTTTGATTTGATCAGCCAGCGCTGAGAAAAGTAACACGCACCATGTGACAATCAACGACATCAACGTTTACAAGCGGTTTGAATAATAATTTACAACGAGTAATAACGCTTATTAATTCTTAATAACCATTCATTTAAAAAAAGACAACACATTTGAATATAGCAAAAACAGTTTGACGTCATTATTTAAATTACAAAACCATGGAAATACTGACCCCTTGTGTCTTTAGCGTTTTTTGATTATAAATTTGCATCTTGTAAAATCATTATATAAATTATTTATTTCGTTCGTAAATATTTAACACACACACACACACGAAGAGTTTATTTGCAAAAACACTTTTTTTTTTTCAAAAATCATGTTTTTATCATCATGTTTTTTGATTGTGTTAGTTATCTTTATTATTTATTTTAGTTACTTTTACTTAATCAAAATAACACAACTGCAGTTTAATTGATAAGATCAAATAATAGAAAAGTCGTAATTTTTTTGTTGCGAAATATTTATACTTCCATTATAATAAATATATATAAATAATAATTAAAAGTGAACTCAAAATCAAAACTTAGGTTTGTGTAGAGTAAACCTCAAGAATGATATACGTCATCAACTAGGCTTTTTCGTAGTTAACCATCTCTGGAATTCTAGTTACGTATTATAAAAGTAATCCACCCTTGATTGTAATGTCTTTATTGTTCATTATGTTTTAGTGAATTTTCTTTTCCTGTTAGTCAAAGTTAGTTACTAAACGATCATTTTAAATATTATAAATGTTGTATTGTAAACGAAATCTGTGTACAAGCCATATATTTATTTATTTATTTTAATTTTTTTTTCGCTCTTGGCAGTATTTCTAAAAGAAAAAAAAGCATTAGAGACAACAACATTTTTAATTTACCTATATATATATATTTTCTGCTAACTATATTTACGTTAAATGGGAAAAAAATCTAACAATAAACATCTAGGTCGAGTAATTTGTATTATTCTGTCGATAGCCGTAGGCGATTGGCTCCTTGCACACCGTATACAAACCCCTAATTCTGATTGACAGGTGAAACATCCAATGAGAATCCACATACGCGATGACGTACACACGTACACGTTCCGGTTATATTTAGGGCCTATTTAAGCACCAAGCCAGTCTATTCCAATACTGCCCTTAGCGCTTGTCAAAAGCCGGTCTTTGCCCAGTATCGAATATGTCGTAGCACATTCTCGTGTGCTATTACACTGTAAACTAAAGTACATTTATTATCCGTCGTATAACCATACGTAGTCTGGAATTAGCAGTGTTGATTATCGGTCAGTTATTGATCAAGCCCTCCGCCCTGCACATCTTATTGAAAGGACACCGATCGGGATTATTTGTACCTACAGATGTTTCGTCTATTATAATGCAAGATGCATGCTGATGCTCGGAAGAGGCTGCTCGACTGCGTATTACTCATCCTTTTAACCTCCTCCACCTACTGAAAATAATCGTAAACAGCTGAAAATTGTTGATTTTTTTTGGGGTAAGTGATCATTTAGCAGGACGCAACAGTGTGTCCGCCCATATTTATGTAAAGCACAGCCTCCGAGCGCAGGCCATGTAGCCTGGAAAGAACAGAATTCATCTCTATTTCGTATGAAATTGTCGGTTTTCGGTTAGAAAAACCGTTTAAACACTTCAACCGGAGTGTCAGTGGATATATGCGGCTTTATACACGCGGTTTAAATGGATAATAACATTATGGCAAGGTCATGATAAGCGCTTGAGTCACTAGAGGCTTTTCAGACGCGGAACTTACAGCAAACCCAAAGGTAAAATGATAGTAAAACTATATTAGCGCGTAACTTTGCAGTCACGAACAGTTATAAAAGGATAAAGCTAGTAACTGGTTTAATGTGAGCTTTTGTAAGTGTGAATTTTATTTCGGTGTATTATTGTCATCGCACGCCCAAGAGGAATTCGGGCCCTGCCATACAATGGCGCTTAACTATACCTATTAACGAGTAACTTGTTTTAACTCGACTTAAAATCTTATTCACACGTTATTATTATATCATACATAAATCATTTTAACTCAAAAAGATGTTTGAAATACTTTAAAAATGTTAGCCAGTAAAAACATACAGGTACAATGTCAAATAATGTCAAATTATGTTTTGGTCTGTGAGTCTTTTAGTTAATCGACTTTTTTAAATTTATTGTAAAGAAAAGTCATTGTAAAAAAGGTCTAACAGAGGACTAAACTATAAATATGTAACTTAAAATGGTTAAAATGTTATGTTTTGCTAGTTGAGTTTGTTTACTGTTGATTAATCTGTTTGGCGTTATAGTAACGAAAAGTGATAAGTAATGATTAAACAATGGTAAAGTTACAGAGTAGCTTAAATATAACGTGTTAAATCATGATCTTTAAACTGTTGTGTGTTGAATCAGTTTATTTAACTGGATTTATTTAGCTATAGTAGCAAAATGATTGAAGATAATTTATTACAGCATAAGGTAACATTAAAGATGGGTGATTATATAGGCTTGTAACTTAAGGCGTCAACAAAATGTTATATTTACTCTAATTTATTGCTATATGTTTTCAAACGGTAGCGAGTTGTTTTATAAATGCTTCCAGTCAAAAGTTTTTGTACAGTAAGATTTTTAATGTCTTTTGTTTTTTTTAAAGTTTCTGCTCACCAAGCCTGCATTTATTTTATCCATAGTACAGCAAAAACTGAAAAAAATTATTTTTCGTTTTCTATCTGAATATATTTTAAAATGTAATTTATTCCTGTGATTTCAAAGCTGAATTTTTAGTGTTATTACTCCAGTCACATACTCCTTCAGAAATCATTCTAATATTCTGAATTGCTTTGTACTCCTCTGTTTTAAATATTGATGATAATAATAATAATAATAAATGTTTCTTAAACCGCAAATCTGCATATTAGAATGATTTCTGAGAGATAATGTGACTGGAATAATGATGCTGAAAATGTAGCTTTGATCACAGGAATAAATGACATTTTAAAATATATTCAAATAGAAATGAGTTATTTTAAATAGTAAAAATATTTCAAAATTTTACTGTTTTTGCTGTATCAAATAAAAGCAGGCTTGGTGAGCAGAAGAGACTTCTTCAAAGAAACACAACAAAAATCTGGTCGTGTATATACATATATAAAAACACTGATAGTTATAAATGGTATTAATAGTAGATATGGTTAAGTTGATAGAAGATGTTTTAATAGTAGTGTTTAAATGGGTCAGTCCAGTAGGGATGGCATTTTAAATAAATGTCAGTGTGACAAACCTTCACAATCTTGTGTAATTGTAGGGTGTTGTGGTGTAATGGTTAAACATCTGGGCTGGTAGCTGGAAAGTAGTAAGTCAAACTGTAGAAGGCTTTATTATTGAACTAGCACTGTTGTGGCCTTGAGCAAGATAGTTAGTCTAACCCTAGGTTATTCCAGCCAACTGAACCTGTAATTAGTGAACTGTAAGTCGCTTTGGATAATAGCACAAGTTAATTAACAATTACTTTAAGTCTGCTAAGTACATTAAAGCTGGAGCAGAAAAAGCCTTTAAACTGCTCATTGATTTTCACTGTTTTTTTCTGCTGCAGGTGAAGAATGACAGAATATAAGCTTGTGGTCGTGGGGGCTGGAGGCGTGGGAAAGAGCGCACTCACCATCCAACTCATCCAGAACCACTTTGTGGATGAATACGACCCAACCATAGAGGTGAGGCATGTGTATCTCTGTCTCTAGCGCTGTCAGGACACTCACTTTCTGCTGCCACACAAAGTTGTGAAACTCACCCGCATGTGAATATGCAAAAAATGTGCTGTTAAAGATTCAACAGTGCGATCCGGTTATTCTGGTTTAAAAGGAGGTGGATTCCACATTGAAGGCCATTGTGTCTTTTGCCTTTCACTTTTCTGGCTTGGCACCCTTCTATGTTTAGATTACAGATTTGCATGATGCCAAATAAGTGTTTTGTTTGTTTGCTTGCTTGCTTTTTTTGGTGCTTTTCTTGTTTATAATGAATTTTATCTTTAAAGGTTATCTTTAACGTCAACATCAAACAGCATTCACAACCTGTTTTACATAAAGTATTTTACAGTAGGGAAAAATAGGAAAGAACTTTT
>JAHKKF010530646.1:0-20052 GCA_019740295.1 Labeo calbasu
AAACACTTTTCATATACTGCTTAATACAGCACCATCTGAACAAGAATAATGATCAACATAAACATATACTATTTAAATACTAATAAAGTGGGGTTATGCAATATAAAGTTTATTGATATTATTATAGTGTCCCATTTTAAGCAGGAAAAACATCACAAATAATTTTTTCCTCATTGATATCATATTGCGCACCGTAAAGGGGTTAATTAACGGACAAAAAAAAGCATGTCTTTAACTATTTTGCGCTTGAATGGCTGCAATTATTGTTGATAGGAGGAGGCACCGCAGAGAACAGATCTGTAAAAAATCTGTAAAATTTACGGTAAAAAAACGGCAGCTGTGGTTGCTGGAATTTTACCGTAAAAATACGATAGCAACGTTTTAGGTTTTACGGTTTTAACTTAAATTTACATTTAAATACCGTAATTTCTTCAGCTTCTGTGGTGTACCTTTAGTTATGCTGTCTCCCTATTGCTATCAGGATTATAATTGTTCATTGATTATCCCAATTGAGTTCAGGCACACAATGAAATTAAGATGTGAAAAATTAAATATCAAAAATAGAGATTCATGCTTACATGTTGACATATGACATTAAAATAATGCTTATTTTAATGCTATTTTTAATAATACAACATGTGTGTTTGTTTCGAGACAGGCAGTGAGAACATCACAGGCTTCCATGAGGGTTTAGTATGATTTTGGGCTATAAAAATAGCTCTATAAAATGTTTTCAAAGTTGCATGTTGTTGCATGATGATCTGCACCTATCATTCGCTTTATGTGGTGCTCTGTTAAGCCTTCTAGCCAGCGTTAAAAAAAGCTCAAAATATTATTTTTTATATTGTTATATATACAATTTTTTTTTAACTTGTGCATTGATGTACTGTGCAAAATGACGTACTTTCACCATCAGCAGAGTACACATATACTGTACGCATGCAGCTAGATTTTTTTTTTAACTGTGCATACTTTTTAGGCTTGTCCATTGTTTCACAGTTGATAAAGATATTGATGAGATGGAGCAACAACAAAGTTCTTATGTAAGGAGGTTAAAAAACAGCAACTCTAGTTTAAAAGAGTACAAAGAAAATGTTTTTTTTCACCTTTCAATACTTTCAATATGTTCAGCTTTGTGTATACACTAGAGTAAGCATAGAAAAACCTGTGTATACTTTGAGATTAAGCCTCTGCAGATGATCCAGAACAAGGTAGCCCATCTGATCTTCAATCAACCAAAGAAGGACCATGCACTTCCCTGACTCAATACCCAAGTGTATTTTCCTTATATATTCCTTACCTTTAAGGTCAGTAAAGGAGTGGTGCATGATTCTTCATTTACAATGAGGCACAAAATCAATTTCAAGAACTTGTGGTAGAATGAGCTGCCAACCTCCACCCAGTCTGCTGAGACCATTGCAACTTTCAAGAGAAAGCTTGTTTGTTTGGTAACTGACTGAAGTCCAATCCCACATGTATGTGTGTGAAAATCTTCAAAAAGATGATCTTGAAACTTTTCCTACTGAACATGAATGAATGAATGACGATCCCAGCACTGACCTATCACAACAGGTAATGGTTTCAGATGCAAATCCTTCATATTTTCACAGAGATATGTCCATTTTATTTCATAACACGAACTAACAATGAATAGTTGTATTTGTATTAACTAATTTTAACAAAGCTTAATAAGTTTTATATGAAAAAATCTTGCTCAATGTTTGTTGTTTCATTAAGCTTTTCATCCAATTTTATACAAATAAATGATTTGCCATTGCAATTTTTATAATATAGGTACCTATAAACAGTAAAATGGCTCCAAAACTATGATTGTGTATGTGTGTAAATGTGGGTGCCTGTGGGGCAACACATGGCCACAGCATAATGGCGGTAAACAAAACAAAGCTAACATTACATAAATGTCTGCCTATAGGCAACATGATTCACACAGATCAGACCAACTACACTCATTAATGAGGGCTTCATTCAGTAATCATATTATAAAAACAAAGAGTGAAGCAGGAAGCCGTTAAAATGGGCAAGCATCTGTGTGAATGTGTCTCCAGGTAACCAGAGATGGGTTTCATAAACTGAGAGACTGTCAGCTGCTCCAGTCATGACCCTGATCTTACATCAGTGGATGGTTGTCACTGTCATTGTAATTTGTGTGTCACATCAGTGGTTCCTAACCCTGGTCCTTCCCCAACACTGCACGTTTTTGATGTCTCCCTTATCTGACAAACCAATTTTAGGTCTTACAGTCTGCACTAAAGAGCTGATGAGTTGAATTAAATGTGTTTTATTAGGGTGACATCTAAAATGGGAACAGGGCTGTTAAATGATGCGGCCAGCTGTGCTTTGCTCATTGCTTGTACAGTATATAACAAATTAACATCTGTAGTTGCAGCTGAGTTCAAAAGTTCACATCCCCCTTTCAGAATCTGTAAAATGTTAATTTTACAGGTACAGACCTGAATAAGATATTTCACATAAAAGATCTTTACATATAGTCCACAAGAGAAAATAATAATTGAAAATTATAAAAAATGACCCCATTCAAAAGTTTACACCCCCTTCATTTTAAAGGGGTGCTATTATGCTTTTTCACTTTTAGTGAATTGTGAATTGTTTCACTTTTAGTCAGTGTGTGGTGTGTATCTTTGGGCACAAAAAAGATCTACAATGTTACAAATCTCAAAGGCCACTCCAAAGGGAGAGATTTTGTTTTTAAAAAATCTCTTTGAATGGCTCCTTTGGACTACAGTGTTTGTTTTCTGCATGCTATGATGTCACAATGCGGTTCATTAGAATATCATTAAAATAAATCCTGCCTATGGAAATTCTAATTGTTGGGGGGTGGGACGAGGTGGGGGATTAGCCTAACTTTAGCAATCCAGCACGGACAGCCATTTCAACGAGCTGCAGAGCGGCGGGTATAAACACAAGCATTGACTAGAGTGGCCGCTTCAGAGCAGTAACGCGCCGCAGACGCGTACAGTTACAGGGGGTCGAAACACATGCCAAAGCCGTGATCTTTTCTGGTTGCCGCGTCGGTTGCTGTAACACGCAGCAAACGTGTGCAGTGTGTGGTAATAGATATATATATCATAAAGTGTAGAATGCTTCACTTATAATGTGAGTGTTTTTTAAAATGCATAAACTTGCACTAGACTAGGTTAGGCTAATCAGTGATGATGTTCTTTGATAATGCTTTTAGCGTTATACTAGAGCTGGTTTCAGGAAATGAAACTAAGTATGTAAAATAATTAAATAAATTAGCACTATAATATCATGTACTGGCAATCTCGCAGGCTGACGATCATTCAGGTAAGAACACAGTATTAAGAATCAAGGGAATGTAAACTTATGAACGGGGTAATTTTTTAATGATGTTCTTTGATAATGCTTTTAGCGTTATATAGAGCTGGTTTCAGGAAATGAAACTAAGTATGTAAAATAATTAAATAAATTAGCACTATAATATCATGTACTGGCAATCTCACAGGCTGACGATCATTCAGGTAAGAACACAGTATTAAGAATCAAGGGAATGTAAACTTATGAACGGGGTAATTTTTTAAAATTCAACTATTATTTTCTCTTGTGGACTATATGTAAACATTTTTATGGGAAATATCTTATTCAGGTCAGTATGCATTTTGTATGATCCCTCTTATTTTGGTAAAATAATTTACCAAAATAAAAAGGGGGATGTAAACTTTTGACCTCAACTGTACATATAAACCATTGGTGAGCTGTACTGTCTGCTCTTGTATAAGAAGTCATTTCAAAAGTCGCTTCTTATTTCCATAAAACAACCTGTCCATAATTACAGAGACATGCAACATGTTTGATTTCACAGGAGTATCAAGAAGGTCTAAATACTCTAAATACACGCAATGCAGAGAGTCATTTTCTGCATTAAACTGTTGACTATGCTCTGTGAGATCCAAAAATAAGATCTCTCTTTTTTGCACATCTCCTCCCAGACTAATAGATGTATGATGCATGTATGATATCCCCCCCAGCTAGCAAGGTTTCCTGAGTGAGAGGAGTGAGGGCGTGACAGAGACACATTTTTGGGCAATGACGCAACATGAAGCTCTTTTTCTTGAATCGTGACTGGCATAGAGTTGCAATGAACACAGCTTTCATCAGCCATGGATGCCTGGACAAGTTTAACTCCACTTAATTACAAGAAGAGAAAAAGCAATGATATCTCATTTAAACATACATCACCCAAAATACAGCATTTCAATGTTTACTCGACCACCCAGTGGGACAGTCTATGCTTGCAAGCCTTTCAAGTGGCCTCCAAAGTTCAAGAAAAGCTGCTGTGACTGTCTATACTGATTTCTTTTCTTTTTGTACCAGTCTTAGAACCTGTAAACACAACTTTGTTCCCATGTTATCCTAATCCAAACCCTAGTATCATATCCCTTGTCATGTGTTCATTACGTGCCATAAAAATCTGGGGAACATTTCACACAGTTATATACAGGAGTATATACCTGAAAGCAAAACACTGGTTTTCAGAGTGACTCTGGTTAATAACCAGTGTTGGGGAAAGTTACTTTTAAAAGTAATGCATTACAATTTTGCGTTACTACTTACTTAGTTACATTTTATGGAAGGTAATACGTTACATTACTTTTGCGTTACTTTTTAAATGTGGGCAGGGCATGCTTGTTTGTTTTTTATTTATATAAAACAATTCTAATGTAAAAGCCCTTTTACACCAAAAGTGAAATGAATTCACCTCAGGCTGAAAGAAAAGTGCATTCATGCAGGAGAAGATCATTCTTTAGCAATAAAAAAAACATGAAGCACAAATTTTAGTTTATCTAAAGTAATTTTTGCTAATTCATACTGTTGAATTGCATCATCGGAGGTCAGTAGCAAAGACACTGGTTAATAAAATGGGATTAAATACATAAAGCATATTTGCTTTATTTAGCATATTTAATTATTGCAGGATTGCGTCATATTCCGAGTTGGCATTTCACTGTTTTTATTCATTTTGAGGAATACTGAATCTCTTTTTTGTGAGTGAGATGAATTAATGCATGTTCACATTTAGTCTAGAATACAGTAACATCATGTTTACTCCCAATTTCCCGACAGGAGACCTGTCAATCAATAAATGGGGAAAAAAGTAACTGGCGCTACTTATTCGAGTACCTCTGATATTTTCTTAGAAATTCACAACTAATGCGTTACTTTACTAGTCACTTGAAAAAAGTAATATTATTACGGAACTCGGATTACTTGTAATGCGTTACCCCCAACACTGTTAATTACTTTATGTAACATCATGTAATAAAACAACTGTGAAGAGCAGGCGGGGCTGAGAGCCGTGGAAGTGGAGTGAGGCCGGTGAAGCAAATGATAATGAGCAACACCTGCGCCACCCATCGGTCTCGAGTACCACGGAGGAGTTCCAGAAGGATAAAAGAAGGACTGACGACCAGGCTGGAAGACCAGGCCTGGGACATTTTAGTTTTGCTTTTGTTTATGTTTGTGCGGCAGTCGTCTATGAGGGGCTGCTGCTTACTTTCATTTTGTTGTTTATTTTGTAATTAAAATGTATGTTAAATGTCTGCCGGTTCCTGCTTCCTTCTTCCCGCAATTACGAACTCTGTTACAACGGTATCAATCACTATGGTGTAAAAACACAATTCTTCATGGAGTCATTGTACAGATACAGTGTGTAACGGCTCGGAGGAAGATCAGAAGAGTCACAACGATAAGTATCACTTCCCACCACAATGGCTGTCATCATTGTCATGCTTCCTGTTAGTGGTGAATGGGGGTCTCATAGAAAGAGAAACATCTGTGCTGTCATTTCTGCGAGGAGAATACAGTGAACACCACCATCACCATCAAAAGACATGCTGGTGTTCAGTAAGTCAAAGATCTGAAATGTCACAGCAGCCATATGGAAATGCTGGATATAACAGCAGCTGTACGCACACACACACACACACAGCATTAGCAGAAGGAAAACACTAATTTTTAAATAGCCGTGTCTATATGGATCTGGTTGTGAGAGGTGGATTACCTTGCTTTATCGCCTGTTTTGCAGTTACATGGTGGCTCAATGGTTAACTCTATCATCTCACAGCAAGAAGATCCCTGGTTTGAGTTCTGACCAATGAGGCTTTTCTGTGTGGGTTTTTCATGTTCTTCCATTGCAGTCCACCCTTTGTGGAATGTGCATGTTTTCCAGGTGCAATTAACAATCCAAAGACATGCTGCGTTGGCAAATTTGAAACACTAAACTGGTGGACACGTGATGGACTGGATCCATCCAGGGTGTTGCCCTGCTTTTGTCCCAATATGCTCCAGCATCCCCATAACCCTACACAGAACAGAGAATAGGTGCACCAGTGCCATTGGGACTCTGCTGTCTATCTGTTCCAACTTGTAAAGGTATAAAAGTGAGAGAGAAAGACAAAAGGTTTTAATAGGGACTTTCTGAGAATTAAATATTTCTGTTACATACTACCAAAGGTGAGTGATTAACTTTATATGTGTTGTCTATCAGCAGTTTCATGTATTGCGCCTTTAAACTAACTGAAATACAGCAGGCAAAATTAAAATAACTTGCAAAATAATTCACTGCAGAGCTGCTTTCTGCAATGTTTCAAATCAACACAACCTTACCAATGTTATAACTTGGCAATTTGTGTATCATCTTACATTTCAAGTTCCCCACTCTTTCCCACATATTCATATACTCAAAACTCATAATTACAATATTTCCAACTCCACCACAATGTTTTGACCATTTGGTTTAAAGAGACGGTTCTGTCACGGAAATGAAAGTCCCAAAGCTGAAGATGATTCAAGGGTTCCAAAATGAAGGTAATTTAAAGAGAATAATCCACACACATAACTGTGAGCACAAAACACAAACAACCAACCCTGAATGCAGGAACCAAGGGAAAATAAGTACTTAGGCCAGTTAACAACACACAGCACAACTGAAATCACTAATCAAATCAGTAACCATTGGAACTAAGGAGTGGCGGGAAAGCTAAACAAAAGAAGACAGGAACTAATGAATACAAACTAAAAGTCCATGATAAAGAAACTAACTAAACAAAACCATAACAGATTCAGAACACACAAGATCAGAACACACAGCTAATTTTGAATGGCTGGCAAGAAAAATAATTTTTTGTAACTATATTTTGGTAGCTATAGCATGTACCAGCAAGAGCTAATGGGATCACGCTATCCAACCAAACCTTGACTCCATAGCTCTAGAACTGCATCAGAGACTACTACAGACCTTACAAGAAGCAGTCAATCTCAATAGAGCGCTGCTGCCACCTATTGGATATAGTTTACTCTTCGGTTCAAATAATACAAAGAGAAAAAAATAGGAGTGTTTTGAATGTCATATGTGACCCTGGGCCACGAAACCAGTCTTAGTAGCACAGGTATATTTGTAGCAATAGCCAAAAATACATTGTATGGGTCAAAATGATTGATTTTTCTTTTATGCTAAAACCATTAGGATATTAAGTAAAGATCATGTTCCATTAAGATATTATGTAAATTTCCTACCGTAAATATATCAAAGCTTAATTTTTGATTAGTAATATGCATTGCTAAGAACTTAATTTAGGAAACTTTAAAAGCGATTTTCTCAATATTTTGATTCTTTTGCACCCTGGGATTCCAGAATTTCAAATAGTAGTATCTCGGCCAAATATTGACTATCCTAACAAAACATACATCAGTTGAGCTTATTTATTCAGCTTTCAGATGATGTATGAATGTCAAATTAAAAAAAAAAAAATTTACCCTTATGACTGGTTTTGTGGTCGAGGGTCACATACGTCATACCTATAACCACATCACATTACAGTATCATGGCATCATGGGTAAACTGTTCCTTTATTTACTTTAACATTTACATATAATATTTTATCCCCATTCACTGTGGTACTCACTTATGATCACTATTTGTATGTTTAATTACATTAGTATCTATTTATTGGTACTAGATTGAGATCTGTTATTTGACAAATAACAAAAATATACATTGTTATTATTATATAAAAAAAAAGAAACTGTTTGGGTGATAATTAATTTTTCACTATAAATCTTGACATTGCCAAACCCCTTGCTAAACATGATTTTAAGCTTGATTACACTTCCTAGTGCCGCCAAGCACTCTGTGCGTGTGTCATTGTGTTTAGAGGCTGCTTATGTCTAAGACTTGTAAGATTTATAGTGAAAAACCAGTTATATTTTGGTCTGTTCACACCTAAAAACTAATTACATCACTTCATAAGACAAAGACTAAACTATTGGAGTGGTATGAATTATTTCAATGATTGCTTTATGTGCTTTCTAAAACTTTGTTTTGTGACACTGGACCACAAAACCAGTCATAAGGGTCAATTTTTCGAATGATGTATGGTTTATTAGGATAGGACAATATTTGTCCGAGATACAAATATTTGAATATATGGAATCTAAGGGGGCCAAAAAAAAATCAAAATATTGAGAAAATCACCTTTAAAGTTGTCCAAATGAAGTTCTTAGAAATGCATATTAGTAAACAAACATTAAGGTTTGATATATTTACAGTAGGAATTTTACTAAATATCTTAATGGAATATGATCTTTACTTAATTTCCTAATGTTTTTAGCATAAAAGAAAAATCAATAATTTTGACCCATACAATGTATTTTGGCTACTGCTACAAATATACCCCAGCAACTTAAGACTGGTTTTGTGGTTCAGGGTCACAATTTGTTCGCACTGTATGGGCAGACAGAGTGAACACATAACTCATTGTAACTCTAAAATCACTATGAAAAAAAAATAATGTTTTCCAAACATTGTTTTAAATTTGTTTTTCCATCCTATAGGAATGAATGTAATAGAGCCTGACTGCTTAAGTTTGTATAGAAAGTGGTGAGGCTAATTACACACAGACAGGAATAAACGATAAATGAATCTGGAGATCCAAACGTACAAAATATATTTGTTCATCCAGCTAAGAATAACATAATTCATAACATGATAGATTTAAATGAGAATTCCACAAAATGTTTATAAACACCAGTTGCAACAAAAGATCTTTTCGTTGCCGTTTCTCTTCTATACAAAGACTAAAACAAATGGCTTTCACTTGCGTATTGCTCCTGTAGTCGACACCACTTACTAGTATTTAGCTGTGTACTTGGAGAACACTAATGCAGACCTATAAACTATAAAGCTATTAAAATGATGGAATTACTGCATAGCATAACTTAGGACAAACAATCTGTGCACTTTATTTCTACTGTTTTTGCATGTATCGCAAAGCACTGCTCACTTGAACAACACAGTGGCAGGCCATTACTGAAATTTAAGATCAGATATAAGGGAGACACACACACACACTGCAATCTATCACTAAACATAATACAAAAAAAAGTACAGTGCATTACAGAGGATTGGAAATGAGTGTGTGAGTATACAGCGCACTGCAGAGGGGCTGAAATACTGATGAGGTCTTAAAAACGCTGTTGCCGCCACAGTGACGCTGCTCAACTGGAGGGCAGGGGGTTGTGGGTAGTGAGAGAGTGTGTGGTGAGGAGAGCTTGAGTCACAGCATGCTAATCAGAGCCATGTGTGGCTGCCTGAGGGGCTTCTCTCAGAACAGCTGCCACACACAAACAGACAGCTTCACATGAGGCGAAAGGAGAAATCTTTAAATATGATTGTGTATTTGTGCGTATATATATATACGTGAGAGAGAGAAAGAGAGAGAAACTTTGACCTAAATATACACGCACACACAAGCTGTTTTCAAGTGTGTGAGTTCGGCTCTTTGTTGTGACACACTGGAAGTGAAGGAATGTGAGGAATCTTCAGGGAGTAAGGGAGTACACACTCTCAGACACTGACCCCTCAGATCCATTCAACAACAGTAATACACATATCTGAGTTTTTCTGTCACGGTGGGGACTTTCCATTCGCTATTGTTTATTTTAGTGTGCTAATAATGTTTTCTAACCTCTACTCCTAAACCTAATCCTTACACAATGCTTTCTGAATATTTACATTTTAAGACATTATTTGTATTACTAATTATTTTAATTGAATTAATTAGATTTTATTACTAAGTATACATCTTAATTTGGTTAATTCCCCACAGTGCAACTAAATTAATGTTTACTGTTCTAGTGTTATCATCTGATAACACAACGTCTGGCTCAGTTTTAAAGAGAACATTATCTCTTAAATGTTTAACCCCAATAAGAATCCATAAAAAACTAAGTAGGTGACAAAAAAGGAAATGTAAACAGCTGAGTGTAAACTGTTTGCACAGTATACTGGACCTGTGCATTTGGTCTTAAATCCATTAATATTAATCAACAACAAAAGAAAAGGAAACGTTACATTTCTGTTTAAATGGTATCTTTAATCTACCGTAATATGCTTTGTTGTTCTTATCTTTTTTAAGATAAAATAATAATAACATTTCTCATATCATGAAATAAGATTTTGGTTATATTGGCCATTCTTAAAATTCTGGTATCATGTCCAAAAAACACGATCAGGCAGTGGCAGCATTGACAGCTAAAAATAACTAGCAAGGCTGTACCAGGCAACTGGCACTAATAAAATATCTACACAGGGATAATTGTATCAACACAGCAAACTGGAAAAGAGGGAGGTGGAAGAGAGGGTAGAGGTGGGGGAGTGGTGAGACGGGTGTGGGGGGGTTGGTGGAGAGGAAGAAAAACAGGTCCCACAGAGCTACCGTACAGGCGCCAGTTAAGACAGCCAGCACAGAGTGAGGAGAAGAGAGGAAAGACAGAGCGAGTGAGGGGGCAAGAAACTCTCAACAGATGCGTGAAGCCCTCGTCAGCATTCCTGCTAGGTAACGCAAGGTCAGGAGCCGCAGGAAGACAATATGAGGACTATTTAGGCTCCCTCTGCGCCAGATGTGTTTTAATAAGACGGCTGCCCTCCCAGCTAATAAGGTCAGCCTCTGGCTCCAGCGAGACGAGCAAACAAGTCGACTCTTGGCAGGAATTCAGCTCAGGCTTGGCACGGGCTCCGGCTCGGCTTCCTGCACTCTGAATGAGGCAGAGAGAGCTTCAGTCATCTCTTTACACCAGCAGCTTTTTATTAGACACTTCCTTTTTACACACAGAAAGAAAAAAAAACTTGAGAAAGAAGGGCGAAATAAAAAGAAGAAAAACAGAGAGGATGGCATAAATTCACTGGATCAATGGGCCTAAATGTCTGTACACAGACTTCAGTGTTGATTATGAAATAAATAAATAAATAAAAACATCCCTCAGGAGACAATTGACCAGTCAGCGGCAGAGAGAATAACACAAACAGAAGAACCACTGGAGGTCTGGCACGCTTCAAGAACACAGTGTTGTTCAACTATTTGAGAGATTATGCTCCATTAAACCATCTTTATTCTTTAAATCATGCCTGAACAAATCAATATGTTACCGAATGATAGGTGGCTGGTATTATTTGTTCTCCCATGAGGTCTATCAGAGTGGAGACACACACACACAAAAACATTTTTGTCATATACAGACACCACAACACATCCTGTCTTGACAGCTGACCCATTCATAATAAAAGACAATTCATTTCCTCACTCTCTCTTTCTCTGGCTCTGTAGCGCTTTCGAAACATTGCTTTGTTTGTTTGATTTCTCTGACATGTTAACTTTTGGCTCAACCAATTGCGTTTGGGGTGAGACTATATATATATACATCTGATTGATTAATGGCAGACAGGCGGCAGGGCGGAAAGGGTGGTAAAATTGTTTGGGAAACCTGATTGGAAAGAGTCATAATTTTTGCTGTTCTGTTTGGTGCCAATAGTAGTGCAACAACAGTACAGAAGAGCACAGTGCACAGTTAGCAGAAAGATACCATATTGTACATATCTACTGTATAAGCTTGAATCAGAAGCAAAATTCTGACCTTCCAGTGTTCAATTATTTTATTTATTCTTTTTAAAGAATAAAACATTACAGTTATGAGTTATACACACTGTAACAACAAATTACAGCTTAAAATGAGTGCCTGGCAGGGTCCGTTTTTACATATCTGTAATGTGTCATTTTGGTGATTTACGGTTCCTAGATCTGTTTGTTTGTTTATATTATTTACATTAGTCAAGTCAACAGAGAAAAATAACTTTACTACTTTACAGTGGCACAAAAAAAATATTTCATTCACATTAACAAAGATGCACATCAGCGACACCATGTGTCTGATAATGACTCCCCAGAGACACAGGAAACACGGGAGGTGGAGGAAATGCCAGAGATGAATAAGAAAAAATCAACCAATGTATTTGACCGTTCTTAACCAGAGACAACAATAACAGACCAGAAAATGTGTTTCTGTTTCCTTTATATTAACGTAAAAGCAAAACTGGTGTTAAATGTAGCATCTACATCCTCAATTCTAACAATTTGCAGGAATGACTAGTTGCTATTTTAACAGTAAATTACAGTTTGATGCTTGCGTGAACAAAGACAGAATATTACCAGTGCATGTTCAAGGTCAGAACACAGTGATGTTTTGACAGATATTACATAGTTACTCTCACAGTAACATCTATGACTCTTTTTTTTTTTTTAAAAAAGTGAAAATTAACAGAAAGTGAAACAAAGGTGCGCCTCCTCGTATGCCAGATTAAGAAAACAGCATAGCTGTTTTAAAGGTAATTTCTAAATGTAATGATTGACATGTTTACGGGTATTTTAGTGTTGATATGTAAATTGTATCCTTACGGTAAAAAAAGGAGTCTTTGCTTGTGTAAACAGCAGGTGTGGTACATTTACCAGAAAAGGCAATTTACAGCAATTTACAAGGTTCAATGTGTGAAAGCAACTCATGACTAACTTTATTATAAGTACAACAATGCCACTAATGTCTTGCTTGTCTTGATGACTGAGATGTTCCAAGGCCTGCTACTTCCAAAATATACTAAGAAAACAAAACACCCATAGTGTGTCACCCAGATACATATATTCTACAAGACCAAGAGGTGTGAAGGGAGCCTTGGAGCACCAAATGAGACTGGCACTACACACAACACCCCTGGTCTAAATAGATTACAAAGCAAACTAAGTACAAAGTAAAAAAAAAAAAAAAATCAAGGATGGCAATTTTCTTCTTCACCTTTTAGCTTTTTACTATCTTTGAGGGTAAACTACTGTATACATACAAATATCAATGAATGAGCATTAAAACATTTCAGGGCTACTGCTTTGTAATAATGAACAGTGAGAAAGAACGTTTATGATATAATCAACATCTTTTAAAGATCATCATGTTTTTCCACAATATCATCATAAATTTTATGAACACTACAGACAGTGAACAAACAACACACATTGTTTTAACACATGTGATAGCACGTTGAGGGAACAACATATTTTTCTCATGGCCACAATGCCTTACACCGTGTCCAAACTACACGTGACACCACAACACGCGATAAAAGGTATCTTTTCCATGTTATTCTGAGTTTTTGTCCTAACTAACCCTGACACACGAAATTTCTATTTTAGAAACTGTTTCTATTTCTGCGACGTCACAGCTTGAACAACAAAATATAAACTATGACAATGATAATCTCAGGTACTGATTATGTGCTTTATTCGGTTTTAAAAGTGTCTAATGTGAGTTATCATTCATTTTGCATTACCTCGTGTGTAGTTAAGACACGGTGTTACGTTGAGGGAAGAATATCACCTTTGTCACCCAGCCATCATTAAGAGAACTGTTTTGCATTTATCCCTTAGTTTGTGATAGCATCTTTATAGAGCCAGTTGCTGTCCTAGTTTCCTAGTCAAGTCTAGTCAAGTCTGTTTCATCCATGTCATGATCCTAGCCTGGTTTATCTCGTCCTGTCTGTCTCTCTGCCTGCCCTGGATTTATCGCCTGTCTGCTGGATTACCCATTTGTCTTGCCCCCCTGGAATACGTTCGCCGTCGTTTGACCCACGCCTATCCCTGGCATACTCTTTGTCTTGCCTATACTGTATATGTTTTGACCGTTGCCTGTGTTTTGACCATGTCTTTCAATAAAAGCTTGCTTTAGGATCTGTACGCCACCTTCTCCATTCACTCAGTAAATCGCTGGAGGACTCCCAGGTGAGTATCACAGGTGAGAGCCTGTATTCTTGGTGAAGGCCAGAAGATAAAGAAGGTGAGGTGTGTACTTATATAAGAGTGCTGATTGGAATCATGCGGCTGTGATTAGTAGTCTAGTTCCAATCGAAATTCAGATTTTACAACACCATGTCACATTTATGATGCGTCAACTTTGTTTATTTTTACAGCATATTTAACAATGGAAGAACATGATGGCTCAAAAACATAAATGGAAAAAAAAAAAACACTTTCCTCTTTCTGTTTAAAATAAATTGTGGTTTTATTGTGTGTTTTATTGTTTGTAATACGTCATCATCTCAAAAGAAAATTGTCACCGAAATGACAGGAACAATCATACACGCTTGCGAAACTCCGTTGCTGCCCCGGAAAACAAACTGCATACACTGTTCACTTAATGCCCAAACCCCTTTAAATAAGATACATGATTTGGTACCGGAGTGTTTAGTATGGAACATGAACCTGACCTGGTGAATGAGCTCTAGCTATGATGCATGTCCAGGCTTCTGTTTTTTTTTTTTGGTTGGGAAATTGACTCCTACACATGACCTGATGTGGACTCACTAAGGGCTGAGGGGCTATTTCCCCTGGGAGGAAACTAGTCTATGTGCCCCCAGCGCTAACCTCGACAGCTCTCTGAGACACTCGTAAATCAGACTACTGCTTTCCCTTTGTAACTTCCCTAGAGCTACAAACACATCACTTCTGATTAGGAGTGGACAGCATAGTAGTGTAAGTGAAAATTGACAAGCTTTTTCAAATGGTTAAATGTTTTATATAAGCCTAACGTTCATACTGGTTGGTTTACAGTTAATGTAACTGTCATAAAATGCAGTTTACTGTTGATACTGTTGGCATATGCGTTGGTTGAAATAAAAAAAAGATCATTATAAATGTAGGTCATAGACAGGTTACTTTAATGATTCAAATGAAGTTAAAATAATAATTTGCTATAATAGGCTATAAGTTAACAGAATATTTATTAATTTCATCCCAAAGTTTTTTACATTAATTCACTGACATGTATCTTATTTTCGTTTAATATTTGTACATATTCATTTTTTTTTCTGCTTCATTTCATGCATCTCTTTACCCAATTAATGTTCTATATTAATGTCCTAATAGGCCTGCTTACAATACCATCTTTTGTAAATACTGCAAATGCCCAGACAGTCATGCCAGTAAGGTTTTGAACCTACAAAACTATTTCTGTAGGTGCACTTACGGAAATTTTACGGTAAGTTCATTTTACGGGAATTTAACATATTAGTCTATAATTTTTAAATTAACAGTCCATATTGGTTAGCATAATTATAAACATGTAGCCATGTTTTGTTGAGGAATTCATCATTTTAAAGTTAGTTCATGTCTATTGTTTCATTTGTAAATGAAAACAGGCTCTCATTTTTTGCCAAATATGCAGTAGACTAAACCTACAGAAATAGTCATCTAAATTTAAAAAGAGTTATTGAAAGTGCATTAAAGACTGTAAAGACTCCATTCGGTACTTGCACGTTTTCCGATATACAGTTCTCTGTATGTGTACTTTGAGGGGAAATCAGACATGCAATCATATACTTAACTCGGTCTTAAAGGAGCAGTTCACTTCAAGAACAAAAATTTACAGATAATTTACTCACCCCCTTGTCATCCAAGATATTCATGTCTTTCTTTCTTTCTTCATTTGTAAAGAAATAATGTTTTTTAAGGAAAACCTTTCAGGATTTCTCTCCAAATAGTGGACTTCTATGGTGCACATGAGTTTGAACTTCCAAAATGCAGTTTAAATGCAGCTTTAAAGGGCTCTAAATGATGCCAGCCAAGGAAGAAGGGTCTTATCTAGTGAAATGATTGATCTCATTTTTTCCTCCAACATCAAAATCGTCCTACATCACTGCAGAAGTACTGACCCAGTGTTTACAAAGTGAATGTTCAAAGATGATCAAATGTCCTTTACAAAAAAACGTAAAACAGTGATGTAAGACGATTTTGAAGTTGGAGAAGAAAATGAGATGGAGTTTTTCGACCTACCCTAACTGTCTTGAACCGGAATACACAGAGTACACGAAGACAAGACGAGCATTTGAGGTTAAACAGTATATCAATTGTAATTTTTTTTAAGAAAATATCAGATCATTTCGCTAGGTAAGACCCTTCTTCCTAGGCTGGGATCATTTAGAGCCCTTTGAAGCTGCATTTAAACTGCATTTTGGAAGTTCAAACTCGCTGGCACTATAGAAGTCCACTATATGGAGAGAAATCCTGAAATGTTTTCCTCAATAAACATAGTTTCTTTATGACTGAAGAAAGAAAGACATGAACATCTTGGATGACAGGGGAGTAAGCTATCTGTAAATTTTTTGTTCCAGAAGTGAACTTCTCTTTTAACTTGGGTATGCACCTAAAGAGTCAACCCAGTCTCATAAAAATACATACCTCTGGGTACTTTTCTGCAACACAGTTTTTATGTACCTCACTACATGTTTTGCTGCAGTTTCAAAGAGAAATGTCCACTGAGTGGCACTAAAACAAGGGTTCAATACATCAACCCTGGCACGTTTTTATTTAAAAAAAAAACATCTTAATTTGTGTTCCGAAGATGAATGAAGGTCTTACAGGTTTGGAATGACATGAAGGTAAGTAATTAATGACAGAATTTTCATTTTTGGGTAAATTTTCCTTTTAAAGTGATAGCAGACTATGCCAGACGTACATGACTGTATCTTTAGATGAACACTAGTGAACGTGTACCCAAATGTTGACACTTTCAAAAGGCAAACACAGCCATTGTGACGGTAAGTAACTTGACCCCAGTGGATGAATTACTGTCTTCAGAGACCAAACAATA
Organism: Labeo calbasu; assembly: GCA_019740295.1. Taxonomy (NCBI): domain Eukaryota; kingdom Metazoa; phylum Chordata; class Actinopteri; order Cypriniformes; family Cyprinidae; genus Labeo; species Labeo calbasu. Next base: position 17,023 of record JAHKKF010530646.1, read on the forward strand.
GATTTGCATTAAAAAAAAATACTATGTATAAAACTTTTTAAAGCTGTAAACCATCACTTCTAGCCATTTGTCACATTCCCAAGAGGGTCAAGTCTGTGCTTAAAGTAAACGCAAACATGCTGTAAAGTCTGACGTAAGTAAGTTGTGAAGCTCACGCAAGAAGCACCACAGAGGACCATAACTTCGCACGCAAACATCAAGACATTCTTAAACCACTCATTCACAAAGTAGAAAAATATACAAAAAAAGCACAGAAAGGAGGTGATTGCTAATATGTAATGTCTGAGTTTCCAGTCCTGTATCATCTTTCCAAGTTTAAACTCTTACTCAGCGACCTTTAAACTCTTACTCAGCGACAAAGATCAATTCACTGTAAGTCACAGACAGACACAAAAAATAATGAACTGCACACATACTGTAGATTGTGTTCTTGAGTACATCTGGTCATGCTCGGCTCATATTATTCACACTTCTCTTCAGAACACAATCACCCCCTGCCACGATCTGTTTCATATTATCAGACCCAACCTTAATTCCTCAGACCCAACATGCACTGGTGTAAATACGCAATGCTATCACAGAAACATGTGTCAATCACTCAGCCTTCATCACACTCATAGGTTTCCCCTGCAGAAAGAAGCGGAACTGTCTAATTAAGGTGACATATAAACCAATGTCATTCAACTTTCAACTCTGCATTTTTGAATGAAACAAAATATTAGTTGGGAAATAAAGTAGGCTTCATTATTTAACAACAAGATTTGATTGGGTCATGTAAGCTATGGTATTATTAGTGTGTCTTGCTCATTTTTCAATACTTTAAAAACTTTAAAGCACTTTATGATAAAAAACAGTTAATCTCAGTTTGGGAATAAAACAGCTAAAAAAAAACAAAACAGATTTACAATAATCCAGAGACCAGAATATCACAAAGGGTGGGATCTTTGGCTTGGACCCATAAGCAACTACACAGCATTGTAAGCAAGCACGTAACTACATCTACCTCTTACAACACCCTAGCAACAGAGTGGCAAATTTTGTTCAGGAAAACACCATTCGCATATTCTACAGATTTACTTTGTTTATATACTAAAACAACACAGTCATGGTTACGTAAGAAAGGGAAAAAGTAGATAAAGTTTTAATTTTGAAAGTAAATGCATTGTAAGATTAGAGTAAGCCAGATCTTTCTCTCTATGTGTAATGGCTTTGAATGAGCTGCAGACGTTTTTGGTTGGGTAAGAAGAAAGAAACAACCATATGGTTCCATTCAGAAGTTTCCTATTTGCGCAGACACCTTTAGCATCTTCACAAACTGAGCATTCATCTAATCAAAGTAGATGAGGAGTGTGTATCACAGTGGATGTGACTGTGCACAATGTATTTGTGATAACGCAGTTAGACGAATAAAGCAAAAAAGGAAATCAATGGAAAACGGGTGGGAATTTGTGTGTATCAGTTTTGAGGGAGATATACATGTGTTTCAGCATTTGTGAAAAAAATGTGTGTGTGGCTTTGTGTGTGTGTGTGTGTGAGGTTGGAAGGGGGTAAGTGGTGTGGTTAGACACCCGGAGTCACTGAACATTCTTCTGGCATGTGTTCAGCTTCCAGCCCCCTCTTCCTCCTCTTGTGTGTGTGAGGCTCTGTCCTGGCAGCCGGCCCGGCTATGAAGTGAACTTAAACAAACTTCTGTTGCAGCCATCTGCTGGAGCTGGGGAATAAATCAAACAGCTTCACGGCCGCCAGCGATCGGGTTACCATGAGCAACAGCGCCCGCGCGCCTGCCTGGAGCCACAGCGAGCCTCTGCCGGCCAACATGTGGCCACTCTAATCCCTCCCAGAGAGAAGAGAGAGAGACACAGAGAGAAAGAGAGAGAGAGAGTGTTGGAATGTAATGTTTTGATACTCCTTGAAAGTTTTTTTTTTGTATCATGCATTGTTTTTGCATTTGTGCACATACCTTTTATTAATAACTGATAATATTATTGTTCCAACCCTCAAGGATGGATACAGATCATATGTTACATAAAAATAACAATAAATAAAAATAAAAAATAAAAAAAGAATAAGTAGTAAAAAAAAAGTACCATGGTCTACACACACTCCCATGCATAACTTTAATACACAAACCTCATCTCACTGAACCTTTATCCATGCAAACACACACCCCTACACATACATTCATTTATGGTCAATGCGTTCCTTTGAACCAATTACAGTTCCACAGCATTATATAGCTTAACACCATGTCTCACAGCATAGTGAATGAACCCACTCACAGCGAAAAGAAGACAGGGAAGCAGATCATAGAAAGGTGCAGTCACTGGCTACATTTACACAGTTAGTATTTGGGATTGACAACTGTATTTTATAAGTCTCACATTATAGTATTTGAGTATTCACTGCCTATCCCCTTTCTTGTTCTCATGCTAGACATGTATATCACCTGTAGCTATAGTGACACTGACTAAAGTAAATATCAAAGATGGTCACTGGAAAGTTAATGGAATGCTGGAAGGTCTTGACAGCTGACATGGCACAAATCCAATCGAGGCATGAGTTCATCCATCAAATCTTATTTAACTGACAGAGGATTTGTACTTGATTGGAGAGGCCTATGTTTGAGTCGGAGTAGTTCAGACCACAAAACTAACAGAAGCTGCTTCAGTAGATGAGAGCGCCTGGATAAAAAACCTTCAGATGACACACAGGTCAAATCTCCTCATATTACACAGAATATATCACTGAAACCACACCTGAAAACCTGCAACACACACTAGACACTTAGAACATATAATGGCTCTCTCGCGCTATATGGCGTGACAGACAACTAGTTGTCTAGTATGTTTCTGCTCACACAGCGGGGGTTTGCCAAAAATATGGTTGTAAGTCTTGAAATTTAAGGGATGTAAAACTTTAGTGATAGAATGCTGTTCACACTGCCATAAATAGCTGAAATGGGTGTGAACACAGTACTAAGCACTAAAATACTGATAACTGTATTCTGCTGCTGTGTGCGTGAATTTCTCC
>JAHKKF010530648.1:0-58018 GCA_019740295.1 Labeo calbasu
TTCTTTCTTCAGTCGTAAAGAAATTATGTTTTTTGAGGAAAACATTTTAGCATTTTTCTTCATATAATGGACTGATATGGTGCCCCGATTTTGAACTTTCAAAATGCAGTTTAATTGCGGTTTCAAATGATCCCAAATGTGGTTGTAAACGATCCCAGCTGAGAAAGAAGGGTCTTATCTAGTGTAACAATCGATTTTAATAAAAAGAATACAATTTATATACTTTTTAATGCCAAACACTCATCTTGTCTTACTCTGCTTGGACTGTTTTTGTTCCGGTTCATGACAGTTACGTTATGTTGAAAAACTCGCATCTCATGTTCTCCCTCAACTTCGAAATCGTCCAATATCGCTGTTTTACCTTTTTTGTTAAGGGTGTTTGATGATCTTTGCATGTTCAGTTTGCAAAGACTGGGCTGGAACTTCTGTAGCGATGTAGGATGATTTTGAAATTATTTTTGAAGTTGAGGGAGAAAATACAATTGGAGTTTTTCGATATACCCTAACTGTCTTGAGTCAGAATACACAGAGTTCATGGAGAGAAAGGCAAGACGAGCGTTTGAGATTAAAAAGTATTTAAATTGTATTTTTTTTAATGAAAATAACCAATCGTTTCGCTAGATCATTTACAACCGCATTTGGGACTGTTTGAAGCTGCATTTAAACTGCCGTTTGGAGGTTCAAAAACGGGGTACCATATCAGTCCATTATATGGAGAAAAATGCAGAAATGTTTTCTTCAGAAAACATAATTTCTTTATGACTGAAGAAAGAAAGACATGAACATCTTAGATGACAAAGGGGTGAGTACATTATATGTGAATCTTTGTTTTGGAAGTGGACTTCTCCATTAAGTAAAGATCATGTTCCATGAAGATATTTAGTAAATTTCCTTCCATAAATATATTAAAACTGCATCAAATATGCATTGCTAAGAACTTCATTTGGACAACTTTAAAGGCATTTTTTCTCAGTATTTGGATTTTTTTAGCACCCTCAGATATCTTGAACAAATATTGTCATATCCTAACGAACCATACATCAATGGAAAGCTTATTTATTCAGCTTTTATTTGACTGAATAATGACTGGTTTTGTGGTCCAGGGTCACATTTAGATAATAGCATACATAAGTTTCAATAAAAATTACTTAAAAGTATAATTTAGTTGCCATAAATACTTGTTGCTTGTTCAAAGACAATAGAATTAATTATGAAATTACAGATAAAAACTTACAGTACATCTGTAAGTCTTATTTTAAGCAGGTCAAAAAATGCACTCTTTAATTTTAATGAATTACATTTAATATAAATTTAAACAAATACATTTTCTTTTAATTAATTGTAAATAACATGCAGTTAAGTGTCTGAGAGCTTTACATTAATTTCATTGCAGTTTATCCCCCTAAGGTAGAATTATTATCATACTAAGTACTTTTTGAAAGTATGTTAAAGTTTTTCACAAGGAGTTGCGAACACAAAATGAATTAAAAAATAACACTGTGTCCCACTAAATTTGGACAAAAACAATGCTTCACTGAAATGGCCAGAAAAAAAACCCTTTTGTACTCCACACAAATCATCTGGTTGATATTTTCATAAAACAAGTGAAAAAAGGCTCTAAGGTATGAAGAGCACTGAGCATGAAGAAAACATTGAGAAGAATGACTTTTGCATAAACAGGTTATGATTTAAGGTGAACTTCACAAGGATTGCTATGAGGTGAAAAACTAAAAATAAAGACGGAGGATAAACTTGGCTTCCGTCAATGCTGAAGAAGTAGCCCACGTTCATTAATTCGGCCCACCTCAACATAAAAAGACCAGCCCAAGAGATGATGCAATTCCCTTAGAAGTGAAGCATATTGAACATGTGTGCGTCGTGCTGACAAGTGTTTCCAGGAGATAGACTATCAGCTCTCTACAAACCGAGCTCACAAAGACAGCTTTTTATCAATTAAAGTGTGGGCCTCCAATGTAAAATGAATGGTCTAAATCACTTAGAACTGCACTACATTGCTAATAGAAATACAAACAAAAAACAGTCACTAGATTATTAACTGGCCTACAGTTATTAGGGTTTTTTTTTTTTTTAATAGATCAAAGTTCTAATCATGATACTGTTTAAGTAATGGCGAGATTGAAAGAACTATTAAAAACATTGAAAATATTTTTAATAACACAACCTGCACGGACACGTTTATGAAGTGTTATTAAAATGAACTTACCTAACATGTTTGTCTATTTAAAATGTATTACTCCCCACGCCTGTAGAGGGCACTGTGGTGTTTAAACCCCTACGGAGATGCAAATCCTACGACACCGGGTCGCGTTGAAAAAGACCTGCTTAGTAGCTAGCAGAATAGTCGATTGGGGACCTTTGAAGGTAATTTATTATTTACGTAAGGAAATGTTAAGTTAAACTATATAAACGAAATGTGATTAAGATCAGTGGAATCTAATGTAGGTATCTGTGACAGGTTCAAAATGGTGCTGCGGCGGATCTTTCACGCTTTGATAAATAACGCTCAAGTGGTGGAGAAGCTCGCCGAGTCTCGACCTATCAGACGGGCGGCGCAGATCACGGCCTTCGCCATCACTAAAGCACAGATCGCCGGGAAAGACGCCTCGACCAAGCTGCTCAGATCCGAGACTTTGCGCCAGATACGCGAGGAGACATCAAAGATGCCAAGGGACGTGGGAGAGTTGGGTCGGAGAGCTACAAGACTGCGGGATACGTTTGTGAAGGAGGTGAAAGAGGGAATGAGAGACGCCAACAGACAGATAAAAGACAGAAAATGACTGAAGAAGCGCTGAATGAGTGAACCTTATATTAATAGCGTATTACGGTGCCACTTGTGAATATGTGGATAGCGTCATTAAAGACTTCATTGAGAAAATTCTACTGTAAGACTGGGGTTTTATGGCCGTCAATAAATTAAAAATAATATTACTGTAAAGTCTGTAAGATTGTTGGTATTGATACTTGGATGACTGGAAGTGCCTTGTTATTGTGAAATAAATGAAGGATTTGGAATTAGTTATGTCACGTTATTGACAACATTTGAAGCCAGACTCAAATGAAGACGTTTTAAACGTACAATAATTTTAATGAGCTCCAGTTCACAGCATGACTGTACTGCAGATGTGACGTTTGCGTGACGTGACATGTTTGATGTCTGACCTTTTTGTCAAAACCAACAGTAAATGTAATTTGTTACTATAGAATTGTCCGCTTTAGAGTGAAAAAAAGTGATTGCATTGATGTTATATCGGTAAGACTTTACAGTAAGGTTAGATAATGTATTAACTAACATGAACAAACAATGAAGAATAGGTTACATTAAAGTATTTATTCATTTTTGTTAATGTTAGTTAATAAACACACAGTCGTTAGTTCATTTTACAGTAGTCAACATTGGAAGTGGATCAAAAAAAGTTCATCAAAAGACAAGAACGGGTATTGTTTTGGTTTGGCAAAGACAACTTTGATTAAATGTGTTAATCCACTTCAAATGTTGACCACTGTAATTCCCAGTGCATTAACTAATGTAACAATGCAAATCTTTTGATTTTAATAATGTATTAGTAAATGCTGACATTAAAATTAACCAAAATGAATAAATGCTGTAGAAGTATCGTTTATTCTTAGTTCAAGTTAACTAAAGTTAACTAATGAACCTTATTGTAAAGTGTTACCGTTATATATCTCAGAAGGTGAGTTTGTTTCAAACTTTAATTTTACATTTTCCTCTTTTTAGTTTTTATTCTGAAGCGAAAAGGGGTTTCCAGAATACATAAGCAATCATCAAACAATGTCAAAAAATACGTTTTAGAAGTCCAACTGCATGTACTGTCGTAAGTGGAATATTACCTGGAGTCTAAAAAAAAAAACTTCCATTTCACACATTTGATTTCACTGGAGAAGCAGATTTCCAGCAGTGTTGATATTTTGCAAAAACAAGCACTGGAATATTTTACTGTTCTTCGCTGTTTGTTTTACACAGAACTACTACTAAATGACTGACAATGCTGTAAATAAGTTTTTTCTTTCACCCCAAAGTAAAAAATTGCAACGCAAAAATGTAACCATGAAAAAGTGGAACTATTTTATGAAGTGGAATATATATATATATACAGTAGAAAATATTTGAACTGGATCAAACCTTTCATTAAAGAAATATCAAAACAATGCCTGTTCTTTTCTTAGTACTTAAAATGTTGACTGCTGTATATATGAAGAGTTCCAATGCAAAAGCCTCTAAAAGCCATCTTGGTAAAAAATGAGATACCGATACTGAGTGAATACTTTCCACACATAGTATATGTTTATTAAGTACTGTCACTTTAAATGCGCCAAATACCAGCCTAAACCCATTCAGAAATACCAGTACTTCCATAGAAACCTATACATAGTAGCCAGACAGAAATGCTAAATGAAAGAAAAACGTCAGACGTACTTAGAGGCTTTTGCATCTGAACTCTTCATATATATATATATATATATATATAGTAGTCAAAATTTGAAGTGGATCAAAACCTTTCATCAAAGTTGTCCTGATCCACTTCAAATATAGACTACTGTATATGAGTGTGTGTGTCCCAACTCTAAATTTACCCATCAGTGGGAACCAAGCAGATTGTATTTGAGATCAGATTTGAATTAGCCCAGTGGTCTCTGACTCTGCTCCTGGAGAGCTACTGTAGAGCTACTGTAGACTTTGGTTTCAACCCTGCTCCAAAACACCTACCTGTAATTTTAAAATTGCCTTACCTTAAACCATTAGCTGGTTCAGGTGTATCTGATTTGAGTTCTGAGAATTCGCTATACAGGAGCAGGGTTGGAGAGCCCTGAATTAGCCATTAATTCACCAACATTTAAAATAGTTTTTAAATGTCATGAGAGTGTGTCGGAAAGTTCTGTCAGTTACTCACCCCCCTGTCGATTCAAACCTGTAGTACTTAGTTTTTTATTTGAAATTAAAATATTTGGAAGAATATCAGTAGATTAACAGTTTTAGTGACCATTGACTTCTATTATACAGTATGTTCTTAAAAAATTCTATAATCAAATCTTTAATGTCGACAAGGGAAAGTAAATCATACAGGTTTGGAATGACATGTGGATGAGCAAATGACAGAATTTTAATTTTTGGAGTCAACTCTCCCTTTAAGGTGTCATAAATGGCTTCACAAAATAACAACTGGCCATAATCAATATGACAGCTTTTCAGAAGTGCATTGATGTGTACAGAATAAAAAATGAAAATGTCACACCTTATAAATATACTGAAGCCCTCCATCTGAAGGAAGACTCACACCAGCACTGTGCTGTATGAGAAAGATTTTGTTTTATTTTTCTTGAATTAGCCATTCTCTTGTTCGTTTTGATCAATGGAATGAATTGGATCAGTAGGTTATTTACATGTTTCTTTTTTCCAGTCCCAAAATGTCCCCAAAAAGCAGAGGTGGTGAGGTGGTAGAACAAGCAGTCTTAGTATAGAAAACAATCATGTCGTAGGAAGAGCAGGCAAGACCCCCTCTCCGGGACGGGTTTAGAAAAAAGGAGTCTCTGTGGAGCTTCTAGCTGGACAACATCAGCCCTGGGCCAAAGCTTCGTCAGCCCTGTGAAGCTCTTCTTCCAGCTGAGACGGTTTGTGTCTGAGAGAGGGGACGGATACAGCGTTCTTCTCCACACGTAATGACTCTGATGTAGCACGCTTGGAGCAGATGATATTGAAATGGTGGGCAGAGAGGAGGAAGAGACAGAACTAGGCTCTGTTTTCTCCACATTCCCCTCGCTGCCCTGCATCATGTCATTTCTTTCAGTTTAGGAAAATAAAGGGTGGTAACAGAAAAAAGAAGAAAAAAAATATATATTCATACTTTTTTTTTTTTTTAAATCTCTTGCTCTAATATACATTTTACGATGTCAAGAAAATAACTCCCATCATAATAGTGCTTAAGTAAAGCTCAATATAGACTTTTATTATAACAAAATAGGCAGTTTATGGAGGGTTAAATATCTGTTAAGATCTCATTGTACAATAAATTTCTTCCACATATGCGGTGGCATTTTATTGCCTCTTAAAAATATCAGTTCCTTACAAATGGCAGACTTTCCTAAATGTAAATCAAAGTGTTGAAAACACGTACTCTGTGTAAGACACTGATTGTAGACTCCGACATTCTAACAGTGGCGGCACACGTCTCACACCTGTGCAGCGGGACATCATCTAAACACAGTGGCTCCATAACGCAGACGCAGATCAGAATGAGGAGAACAATAAGCATGCCAATACAACAGTCAAGGGAGTAAAAGAAGTAAATCAACAACGATGAACGTGTGGAACATACGGGACTACAGTGGAAATGAACAATGAGAAAGAAGGGCCGAAGAACATCTGGTCGTAAAAGCTACAACGTGCAAAGTTTTGCTTTTTTGTGTGTTTCTCACCATTTTCATGAATCCGATGCCTGAGATGCCTTGAGCTCCACGTTACCATTTACACAAAAAGAACACAGAATAGAATAGGTAAAATGAAAAGAGACTTGTTTCAGAAAATCCAGATCGCCGTCTTTGTCCTTACAAAGTAACCTCCCTTAAACATTAAGGAACTGTACCGTTTCAAAACCCCTGGTAAACAGATGCTGGTCTGGCATAGCTTTGCTTTCTGTAAGCATGGAAGCAGTAAAGATCTGAGGAGGACAGATCATCTTCTCTTTCGAAATAGCTACTGAGGAGCTAGAAGTGGGAGGTGAAGATACAGAACTGAACAGAGATTGAAGAATGCTGGATTAAGGAATTAATCTGTTGAGTGAATTCTGTCAGCTGGAGAAACCCAACTGAGATTACCAAAAAGAAAAAAAAAAAGAAAAAATTACAGAATCAATAAATAAACCAGGCAGAGAAAGGGTGGGGGTGATAAACTCCTGAAGGCTTTCATAGTTTCTCCTTGGACTGTACCCATATGTATGGCCCAGACTGTTCCTCAATTATCTGCTTGACTTGATCGTAGATCTCTTCCAAAGTGTCCCCCTGAACAATAGCTGCAATGCAGAGATGATCACAGTGAGGGACAGCGTTAAGAATAAAACACCCAAAACTGCCAGCAGTCATATAGAGATTTGATTGTTTTATATTCAATCTTTCAATCTGCATTGTTTATCCTTATGATCTTTCATTCAAAAAAATTCAAATTGTCCAGACATCACTTCCTTTTTACAGGAGTATAATATATGTTAACACAAAAGTTGAAGTCCCTTAATCATCCATCACGATTAAAACCAAAGAAATAGTTCTGATGTGTAGAAAAAAAAACATTGAGCTTCACAATATAGAAAATGTAAGAAAATATCTAATGCATTAATAATTCACCATGTTCACAATCGGTGCAATAGTCAAGTCGGTATTAACTTTCACAAACAAACAATGAACACTACATTTATTACAGTATTTATTAATCTTTGTTAAGGTTAGTTAAGAAAAATACAGTTGTTCATTGTTTGTTCACGTTAGTTTGCAGTGCATTAACTAATGTTAAAGGAGTAGTTCACTTTCAGAGCAAAAGTTTACAGATAATGTACTCACCACCCTCTTGTCATCCAAGATGTTCTTGTCTTTCTGTCTATAGTAAAGAAATTATGTTTTTTGAGGAAAACATTTCAGGATTTCTCCATATAACAGACTTCTATGGTGCTCCCGAGTTTGAACTTCTAAACTGCAGCTTCAAAGGGCTCTAAATGATCCCAGCCAAGAAAAAAGGGTCTTGTCTAGCAAAACGATCGGTTATTTTCTAAAAAAAAAAAGGGACAGTTTATATACGTTTTAACCTCAAACACTTGTCTTGTTTTGCTCTGCTAAACTGTACTAAACTGTATTCCGGATCACGAAAGTTAGGGTTTGTCGGAAAACTCCCATCTCATTTTCTTCTCCAACTTCAAAATCGGTACAGAAGTACTGACCCTGTGTTTACAAAGTGAACATGCAAGGAAGGTCAAACACCCTTTGCAAAAAAAAAGGTAAAACAGCGATGTAGGACAATTTTGAAGTTGGAGGAGAAAATCAAATGGGAGTTTTTCGACACACGCTAATGAACGGTCATGAACTGGAATACACAGGTTATGCAGAGCTAGATAACATGAGCGTTTGGGGTTAAAAAAGTATAGAAATTTAATTTTCCTTTTTAGAAAATTAGAAAACAGATCAGGCGGCTAGATAAGACCCTTCTTCCTTGATTGATTAGAGCCTTTTGAAGCTGCATTTAAACTGCATTTTGGAAGTTCAAGCTCAGGGCACCATATCAGTCCATTATATGGAGAGAAATCCTGAAATGTTTTCCTCAAAAAACAATTTCTTTATGACTGAAGAAAGAAAGACATGAACATCTTGGATGACAAGAGGGTGAGTACATTATCTGTAAATTTTTGTGAACTACTTCTTTAACAAACACAACTTGTGATTTTTAATAATGCATTAGTAAATGCTAAAATTAACATTAAGGAATATTAATAAACACTGTAGAAGTACTGTTTATTCTTAGTTCATGTTAACTAAACTATTGAACCTTATTGTAAAGTGTTACCATCAAGTCTTCTTTACTTTCTTAGCGCTTTATACAATACAGACTGTATCACAGCAGCCTCAAAGAAATAAACAGGAAATAGCAGAAGCAATTGCGGAAACTCAGTTATGGGGACAGTTGAGATTCTGTTGTAAGCAGCTCTAAAAGACAGTAGTTTCATGTTGTTATTCAGCTCAACTCAGTTCAAAAATATTTCAAACAGCACCTACATGCATCACCACAAATTGCTTTGAAGGGTTTAAAAAAAAAAAAAAAAACTTGTCCAGACACCACTGGGCCTTTAAACAAGACTTAAGACTTAAGAGATGCAATTAAAAAGGTTATTGACATCTTCAGATACATGGCATCATGGAATATATCAAATACCAACAGATGAAAAATCAAAACCTGACTGCTTCTGCAAGAAATCTTATAACTGATTGGATGTTTGTATCATCAATGAGGACAATGGTCCAAACCAAACATCAACACAAAAATGGGTCTCTGAGCACAAAATGAAGATTCTGCCATGGCCAAAAGAAATTTATGTAAATATTTTGAACGACGGACCAAAAGGATAAACAATGCAGATTTAGTTCGTTTGTGTCCTGAGGGAAAAATCATGACCTTGTCAATGTTACATACATAATGCATTGTAAAATCAGAAATGTGAGTTAGGCTTAGCTGCTTTCTTGATGCCTATATGAGAGTCACACGCGCAGATTGAGCAAACAGACCTGTGAAGTGCTCCATGAACTCCTGTTCCAGCTTCATGGCTCTGTCGTATGTCTTCCTGCCTTGTTCCTCTGTTAGTCTTTTATTCATCTCCCTGAGGAGAGAGCAAACAGCATTAAAGCATACTGTTATATTTGTTACATACATACTGCATTGCTTGTAAGGGACAGAAAAAACTTGTATGGATTAATGATCCTTGCATACTAAAAAATTTTGAGAAAAAAGTAGATTTAACTGCACCCTAAAGAGTTTGACTGAGTACAGTTTACAGCATATGACACAATGTCAAATACAGTAGAGTGAAAGACTCCAGTAGATATGCCACCTAATCCATCAGTACCATGGAAATGTTTTTACATTTTTTGTAAATACACAATCTTTGTAAATACTAGTTTGATTCCTTGTTTTTTACTCACATGATGTTCTCCATTGATTTTGGTTTGATGAAAATAGCGATGGGGTAAAGCACAGCCACTTGCAGTCTCTTTATGGCGTTGCCTGATACATCTAGAATGCAGTGTTTGCCCTGAGGAGAGCACCAAAGACAGTGTTTCCATACAGTAAGCAATAAAGATGCATGTTATGCATTATAAGCCCTATGTTGTCAGCAGTTGTGCAGGTGCATCATACATATTGTGCCTATTTCCCCAGAAACAATGCTTAGCTCCACCCTTCAATAACACCTTATGTAAACAATGTGTAATGACATTCAATTTTTTTTTTGCCTGGTAAATGTAACATTTTGTGATAGTAATAAAACACACTTCCTATGGTGAGAAATAAATATGGATCTCACCTTTTCCGCCACCTCTCTGACAGACTGCACACTGGTTCCATACAGGTGATTGTTGTACTGGCCTGCCTCGATGAACTTGTGCTCCTGTATATCTCTCTCCATCTGCTCTCTGGACACTACAAAGTGGTAGTCTCTCCCATCCACCTCATAATCTCGCTTCGGCCTTGTTGTATCTGAGACAGAGAGCAGCATATGCTACAGGCTTAATTTCTGTACTAAAGCCATGCTTGTAGTAGAATTACCAAATGTGGTGTACAGGAGTTTGCTGATTTGTAGTTCCAAATAAAATATGTATATGTGTATTTGAACAAATAAATAAAACATTCAATCCTGATAGGTGCTGTATCTATGTTTATTCTGTACAGCAATATTCAAAGGCCCTGGGACTATTCCCGTTTTTCAAGATTTACTCAATAAGGATTAGGAAAAGGATTTTTAAATTTTTGTTTTGTTTTAGAGCTTGTCATACCTAGAAAAATGAATATCTGGATTTGGCTTATTTTAATGCTTGTTTTTGGCTTATTTTAAATCTTTTTAAGTGGTATTTTGCTTTTGCCCATGACTAAAAACTACTGTTTTTTTTATAAGCTGTATCAGTATACAGTGTCTTGCAATAGTATTCATACCCCTTCATTTTTTTTTTTTTTTTTTTTTACGTTTTATGTTGCAGCCTTATGTTAAACTGCTTTAAATTACTTTTTTTTTCTCCGCATCAGTCTCCATATACTATAATGACAGTACAAAACAGACTTGTGACAACTTTGCAAATTTGTTAAAAATAAAACACTTAAATAAGTACACTGCATAAGTATTCATACCCTTAACTCAGTACTTACTTGAAGCACCTTTACAGCCTCAAGTTTTTTTTGGATATGATGCGACAAGTGTTGTACATTTGCATTTGGCAATTATCTGCCATTCTTCTCCTCACCTCATCACCTCATCACCTCTTAAGCTCTGTCAGCTTGGATAGGGGCTGGTAGACATTTTCAGTTTTTTCGAGAAATGTTTGATTTGTTCAAACCCACCACTCAAGGACATTGGCAGAGTTGTCTATAAGCCACTCTTGCTGTGTGCTTAAGGTCATTGTCCTGTTGGAAGGTGAACCTTCTGCCAGTCTGAGGTTCTGAATGCTCTGTACTGGAATTTAATTAAGACTATCTCAATTTTTTGGTGCACTGAGCTTTCCTTCTCCTCTGACGAGCCCCTCAGTCTCTGCCACTGAAAAAAAGCCCCACAGCATGAGGCTGCTACCAGCACACTTTACGTTTTTAATGGTACTCTGCAGGTGATGAGCAATGCTTGGTTTCCTTCAAACATGATGGTTGGAATTGAGGTTCATCAGACCAGAGGATCTTGTTTCTCACAGTCTGAGGTTCCTTTAGGTGCTTTGTTGCAAAATTCCAAGAGGGCTTTCATGTGTCTTCACTGTGGAGGATTAAGTTTGGCCACACCGCCATAAAGCCCAAATCAGTGGAGTATTGCAGTGATTTCTGTCTTTGTGTAGATTTCCGCCATCTGCACATATGATTGTGGAACTCAACAAGAGTGACCATCAGCCTCGTGGTCACCAGTCTAACCAAGGCCCTTTTTCATCAATTGCTCAGTTTGGCCAGGAGGCCAGCTCTAGGAAGAGTCCTAGTTGTTCCAAGCTTCTGCAAACATGCTTCTGTGAACCTTCAGTGCAGCAGAATGTTTTTGTTTGAACTCTTCCGCAGATCTGTGCCTTGACGTAATCCTGTTTCTGAGCTCTACAGGCCTTCAAACATGATACTTAGAACTTAAGGCCTTGGTTTTTGCTCTGATATGCATTTTCAGCTGTTAGAACTTTTATTGAGAGGTGTTCGCCTTGTCAAATCACACTCATTCAAATCAATTTGCCACAGGTTAACTACACTCAAAGTGTAGTAACATCGAGAACATTATATGAGTGCTCCTGAGCTCATATTCAAGTGTCCCAGAAAAGGTATGAACACTTTTGCAACGGAATCATCGTATTTTTTTATTTCTAATAAATTTGCAAAATGGGTACAAACCTGTTTTGTGCTTTGTCATTTTGGTGTATGGAGTGTAGATTGATGTGGGAAAAAAAGTAATTTATAGCATTTCAACAAAACACTTTAAAGGCTGCAACACATCAAAATGTGAAAAAAAATGAAGGGGTATGAATACTTTCGCAAGGCACTGTATGGGATTTCTTCTCTTATCTACTATCTGCTGTTCAACAAACATGCTTACAAACTTGGTTGTTTGGACACATAACATTCCGAAATATCTGACATTGTGCAATTTTCAAAATCAAGAGGACACTGGGTGTTTCTGTATTCTTAATGCGCATTTTATTCAAACCACGCCATTAATGGTCTACTACATTTTGAAGGGCACAGCACCGGCTTACTTTGAATTAAATAATGGTTATTCAGAGCTTAAAAACCTCACTACACCATATGGTCAGTTTTATTGTGCAGCCCTATCAAAAACACATCTGTGAATAATACTAACTACAAATAATAAATAGAAGAATTCATCTATTTAAATTTTAAGAAAAAAAAAAAAAAGATATTCAACCTTGTCTATGCAGTCTGAACTGCATTTTTATTTGACATGCTTGCAAACTACACTGCAGCAACTGTAATAATGTGTCCCTCTGTTTGCTAATCAGTTCATGCAATGTACAGATACTTACGAGGAACACAGGAACCAAATTTGTCAGGGAACTCCGAGATCAGGTCGTCATTTACTCTGTCTTTCATCGGACCCAGGATAATCACTGGTCGTGAGTAGTTCACTGTGGAAAGACCATTCATGAAATCAGTTATATTTTCCTGAAAAGAATTACTGATTTGACTTATTAAATGAAATCTGATATGTTAAAGTTGCTGATACAGACAATCATTAGCATTTTACCTTCCTGCTGACAGACTGGCTCATAAGACAGCACATATTCCTCTTGACCACCTGAGAAATGAACACACACATACAGTTAAGCTTAAAAGTCTTATAAAAAATATGTTATCGCTATGTTACAAAATCAAGCATATTAAGACCCTGAAAATGATGCAATGTTTTCTGCTCATGCAGTATTAAATGTGTGAAACTATAAAGACAGCTACGATCCACTTGTGGCCACTAGAGGTCATGTATGCCACACAAATGAATAGTGAATAGCAATGGAGTCCTCCGTCATGGTTGGTATGAGACTGTCATAATGATTAAAGTGAAGCTCTTTCTGTGGATCTCAGCAGGCCTGATTGCCTAAGGCTGACTGCCCGCATGTACACTATGAGTTAGAGGCAAATACGTGCTGTAAATGAATGAACATTGCTCTTCAAAGTTAATGGTAGAATTCCTGAGGGCCTGTGACATGCTAGTGCATCAAAGTGTAGCATATTGTGTACGTACAATACAAAATAGTAAACATTTATTCCAAAGCAATGGAATTAACTGGCTGTTTTGTTAGTTATTCACATGTATGAGAGATCACAATGGAAAACACAAACTATGTCTTGCATTGCATGACTTCATTTTTTTTTTTTTTTTTTTTAGCAAAAGCGTGTAGCCTATTGCTGCCATAGAGCTACACTGCACAATAGCTATATAATTTCCACATCTTTTTGAGTAATCAAAATTTCTTTATTAAAACATTAAAGCATATCAATATAAAAATAAAAAAGTTACAAAAATTAAATTAATATATTTTATTTTATTTTATGCTACCATTCGACAGTTCGGGGTCAGTAAGTCCTTTTATAATCACTAAAGCTGCATTTATTTGATCAAAAATACAGTGAAAACAATAATGAAATATTAGTTTTTAAGTTTACGTTTTTTCTGTACTAGCAAAGCTGCATTTTCAGCAGCCATTACACCTGTCTTCAGTGTCACATGATCCTTCAGAAACCATTCTAACATGCTGACGGAAACCATGATACATTTTTTTTAAGATTCTTTGATTAATAGAAAGAAAATAATTTATTTTGAAAACAAATCATCTGTAACATTATAAATGTCTTTACTGTAACTTTTGAATTAAAAAAAAGGTTTTTTAAAGAATTTTGTTTCATTTAATGTGTCTTTGTTGAAGAAAAACATTCAAGCATTCTTACTAATAAAAAGTCTTACTGACCCCAAACTTTAGAACAGTGATATAGCAGGACCAGTGTAATGTTGAAGAAGCTTTAAAAAATAAAAATAAATAAAATGAACCATCAATTTTTCATTGTTTATATGTTTGCATTCTTCTAATTAGTGGACTGTTAGTGGACATAGTGGACAAAAACATGTCCTGTGCCGCAGTTAGAATAGTGACACAAAGTGTACTGTACCATCCAGTAGCTGGTAATGCCCTGCACTAATGCACAGTCTGTACTGCTGATCACAGCGGCGTGTAATATCTGGCCCCCGTGAGACAGTATAGTAATATCTTTAGAGTGGCTTTGATATAGCGCCACTGTGACTCTGACTGTCTCTGACAGAGAGAGGGCAAGGGCTGGGAAGTGATGGGGGGAGCACGGTTGCTATGGAGACGGAGCCAGGGGCTGGCAGAGGGCTCACTGATTGATTTTGGTATTGTATCTGTGTGGCTTCTGGAACATTACCCAGCCTGTCTCACTGCAGTGCAGCTCAGTTGAGGGGGGGCAGGCATTCAGCAATGTAACCTCTTGATAAATCCACAATGGAATTGCTTGGTAATTTATTAACATTGGTAATTTATTTATTTTTATGTTGCATTATAATACGGATCTCCCATACATGTTAATGCATAGCAGAGAGGATAGGAGAGAGAAAAGCATTGTTAAATATGTGAAAGAAAAGCAGACGAGAAAGACGGATGAAGGGCACAATGGAAGAAAGAACTTACGGTAACTACTCTCACTATCACTGGCATTAGAGGTGACATGCTCTGAAATCATAACAGAGGGGGAATGGATGATGAAAACCAAGAATAAGAGGGTGCATGAGGTCTTATTCAAGTAAGAGAGAAATACCAGTCGTGAGTCTCCCTTTAGTGGAGAAATATACACATCACTAAGGGACACAGCACACTTTCTGAGAGCCCATGAAATAAGTTTTGTGGCTTTCAGTCCATATCTGGTAGTTTTGAGGTCATATGCTACTGTACTCTTAATAGTTGACAAAGTTAACTAACACAGGTCATAGTAAAATAAATAAATAATAATAATAATTATTATTATTATTATTATTAATTAAAAATAAATAATAATAATAATAATAATAATTCCAAATAAGTTACATTTACATAATTTCACTTTTTTTGTATCAGCCATTGATTCATGTATATCTTTAGGCTGTACATCTAAAATTACTCTAATACAATCTATCTATTTTCAGCTAGTTTTCCCTATTGTACACGTTTTTTTAGTGTATAAAGAGAACTGTGGTATCAAAAATGTTTAAAAATGACTGAACTAGCAGATGGACCCTTTCACAAGGCTGCAATGACACATTTCAACGGTCATCAGCATGGTAAATTCTCTAAAGATTTTTATATTTTAATTTAAAAAAAAAAAGGATGTACATTTATAACACTATACTTTGTAATACTGTTTAATATTAGTGTTTAGTTAACATTAGTGTTTAAAAGTTTCTCTTCTGAATGCTGTTATCAGTTTTTCCTTTTTTTGAAAGTCGTAAAAACACTATTGTGGAGTTTTTCTTTTGCTATTTTGTACGTTCTTTCAAAGTCTACGCAACCACGATTTTCAAGCTTCAAAAAGTTCATATAGACACCATAAAGGTAATCCATATGAAGCAAGCAGTTTGATCCAAGTATTTTGTGGAGACAGAATTGCTTCATATGATGAACTGAATAAAAACGAAAAGACTAAACCAGGTAATCAAGGTCTTCAATGTAACTTCTCAGTTGTGTTGGAGCAGGGTTGGAACTGAAGGTAATTCTCCATGAGCAAGTTTGGAGACCCCTGATATAAAGTGATTGTGTCTCTCCAGAAGACAGATTTAAAATACAATATTATTTATTTCTATTCCAAAGAGACAAGTCCTAAAGTCCCCATGAAATCAAAATTGAAGTTTTTTGGCTTTTAGTAGAAATATGTTGGCCTAAAGGTTATCTGTAAGCTAGTGTGCTCCAAAACAATGACAAAATTTACATTTAGAAGCATTCAAAACTTACAGTCTCTTACTTCTTCTAAATAAGCAGTATTCTCTGATCTCAAACGCTGGGGATTTTGTAAATCATCGCAAAAAGGTAATATGCATTTACGTGACAAAGACATAGGCTGTAGTAACTACATATTCACAGTCTTTGTAGCATGTTTCAGCAATGCATTTCTAACATTTATATTGTGTTTAGAAACAATTCTATGAATTTACTTTACACAGACTTTAAAAAAGGATGCGGGGCTGCTGGATATGTCTCACCCTGTCTTCCTGTTTCAGTTGAAATTATGTCAGCACATAGGACAAACCTGCGTATTTCAAAACACTTCAGTGGCCTTTTAAGCATACGTAAATGACAGAATTTTCTCTTTATATAAGTCTTTATATTCCAGCAAAAGACGACACAGATGCATTCAAAGTTTTGTCCAATAAAATGGTCTCTAGACTGAGACTGTCCCCTCAATTCCACGTTAAGAATGCAACCTCGAAGCAGAAACCGCAAATAACAAATCACGGTTTGTTGGTTTGTTTTCAGCCATGCTCGTATTTAAAGGAGAAGTCCACTTCCAGAACAACAATTTACAAATAATTTACTTACCCCCTTGTCATCCAAGATGTTCATGTCCTTCTGTCTTCACTCATGAAAAAATTATGGTTTTTATCCATATAATGGACTTCATTGGTGCCACGATTTTGAACTTCCAAAATGCAGTATAAATGCAGCTTCAAAGGGCTCTAAATAATCCCAGCTGAGTAAAAAGGGTCTTACTTAGCGAAACGAGCTGTCATTTTTTTTTTGAAAAATAAAAATTTGAATACTTTTTAAGCACAAAAGCTTGTGTAGCACAGGGTCTGGGATGCGCATCCTCGACGATACGAATCACGTCTAAGTTCACTGTCTGTGTACTCTGGCTCAAAAAGGTAGAGTATGGTGAAAAACTCCATCCCATTTTCTCCTACAACTTCAGAATCGTCCGACATCATTATACCTTTTTGTTTTGTCTTCTTCCTCGGCTAGGATTGTTTAGAGCCCTTTGAAGCTGCATTTAAAATACATTTCAGAAGTTCAAAATCTCATTATATGGAGAAAAATCCTGAAATGCTTTCCTCAAAAACCATAATTTCCTCACGACTGAAGACAGAAAGACATGAACATCTTGGATGACAAGGGGGTGAGTAAATTATTTGTAAACTGTTGTTCTGGAAGTGGAGTTCTCCTTTAATTTCCTTTCCCAAACATCATGTAGTTAAAGTATTTGGAATTAATTCTGAAGGTGTCATCAGTGCTTTTACCTATATTTGTGTAGTTTTATAAAATTAGCTAGAAACTAATGGATAACAGACACTTTTCTGAGTCAATACGAAAGATGTCAACCAGAAAAGAAAAAGTGCACTTGTCAAGCAAATACAACAGTAAACTGTAATTACACAATAGTTTGACTATCTACTGTATGATGGCAAATTAACATCAAATTAATAAATTATTATCTCATCAAGAGAAAAAAAATATGCAGGTACTGAAAAAGAGGAGATTCTATAGAGCACAGCGAGTTTCACCTCCACCGTCACCAGCAGAAATAGAAAACTGTTTTGCTTGTACTGCATGAATTTTATGAGAGTGAGGAATGAGATATGCGAGAAGAAGAGAGATAGAGTGGAGGTCTGGTCCAGAGGTGACCGAGTGGGCATCTACATGGGGAACTTACTCTGGCCTTTGGATAGCATGTCATCTGGGTTGTCCTGTGGATCGGTCAGGAAGGGAGCAACAAGAAAGACAACAACCACAAGAGTACAAGGGTTACTGAGACACTCTAAGGCCTAGTCCAGCCACTGAACACAGCAGGCACCAAGCTCTCTCTGTCCACTGGTGTTGCTGTATCTAAAGCAGGCTCTGATGTCTGCTGTGTCCAGTGGAGCAGTGCCCACCTCTGTCCTTATGACCTGCTGCCCTATTCTTGCCCAGCATTGTGCTGGAGTGCTGATTTCTGTACTTACGGTCCACATCGCTTGTTTCCTGCTCACTCGCCTCCTTGTTCTTGTAGAAAGGGAACTTGCGGGAAAACAGATTCTTTTTACGCTTGTCATTGAGGGACTGCTGAGGAAGAGAAGGAAGGGGAGGGCAAAAGAAAAGAAGGGAAGGGGAAGAGGGCTGTCTAATGTCCATATGGAAAAAATAAAAGATGATCGTTCTGCTTTTGACTTTGTGGACCTCTGATGGCTTAATCAAATGGCACTGATACAATTTCTTATAGACAGGTGTTAACTCAGTTAATGGAGGACGTCACAAAGTCAGAATTGTATATGAAATGCATAAAGAACTGAAGTGGACAAATAAATGGATTTGAGTCATAGACTCAAAAAACAGCTAGCAGCAGGAAATCGCAAACACAAGAGAAGCAGACGGACAGATTTGCATGCAAAGGGTAAGAAGCATTGTGAGTGTGCCAGAAGCATGTGGAGGCCTATAACTGCTTTGGTTGTGGCTGTTTTTCTTATCAGCAGCAACACGCAACAAAACAAAAAGCAAGTTGGCCTGATTTTTTTTTCTTTCATTCAAGGGCAGACAAGTATAGTATGAAATACTTTGCTGTGAAAAGAGCTTGTATGTAAAATTATTTAAGCATTACTGTATGGCACTTTTCTTCAGCAATGATGCAGCACCAGCACTACAGGTGCATTTCCATTCTTATGCACTGATCAGTTATAAGCCTGGCTGGTTTACACTGCAGCACTATGGATTATCGGAGAGCATTGCACGGTAGGTAAAAAGGGGGAAAGTGTGATGATGAAGGACAGGAGAGGAGGAGGTGTGGCATACAGAAGGACGAGCAGTCCGACATCAATGGCAAGCGTATTTGTCCTTCGTTTTCCTATCATGCATGTTTTGTCGGGCTGTTAGATAATCTGGTGTTTTGACTTCTATGCCTCATAAATGAGTTATAGATGTATTACAGTACTGTTATATGTGTTATATAACATACGGCCGGTTTTTGGGGCCTGCGACATTTGCAGCTACGCATGCTGTTAATTTAGACTGGACCATTCATATGGCAGACTGATTAGTATCAGAATATTACATTCCACTGAATGCACTGACTGAGCATTATTAATTGTGAGTTAATATCAAACGGTCAAACTTTCACAGAGGTAGGAACATTAGCAAACACTAACTTGTAAAGCAATTCGAAATGCATTTCATTGTCATTCTAGATACACAGTAAAAGCAACATAGGAGCTCTGTTCCAATCCCTAGTGAGCTGTCTACTTCTAAAGCATTTAAGACTTTAAGACATCATACTCCTGATGAAAAGATTGTTCCATAAGGAAGGAGACAAGCAGCATTTTAAAATGGTTTGGGTCAATAAGATTGATTTATTGATTGTTTGATTTACTTACTTAAAGATTTGAACATCATTACTTAGTGAGGATGCATTCAATTATCATTTATAATGTTACTAAATATTTCCATTTCAAAAAATGCTCTCTTCATCAAAAAAAATCCTGAAAAGTGTCATAATACTTGTTTAATATTTAATACAAATATTAAGCTGAACATCTGTTTTCAACATTTATAATTAAAACAAATACTTCCCGAGCACCAAATCAGCATGTTAAAATGATTTCTGGAGGATCAAGTGATGGCAGAGGAATAAATTATATTTTGAAATGATTAAAACAGAAAACAGTTTTTTTAAATTGTAATCATAATTCACAATATCACTGTTTTTACTGTATTTTCAAAAACAGTAAAATCTTAGCGACCACAGCCTTTTGAATGGTACTACTTTACATTCTTTAGAGAAAGCAATCCTAGAACACACTGCACTGAGCTCAAAACTTTAATATGGCAGATAAGTTGAGAGAAATGTTGTGTTAGAAAACCCTAACGCAACTCAAAACTAAAATTTACTCAGTAAAAGGGGGCCGTCAATGCAAAGTGTGGCAAATCAGTCAGTTATGAGGCTCCAAATCAGTCAGGATGTGGTCTTAAAAGACATGTAAGCAACAGGTGGCAAAACAACTCACTTGGTTTTGGAACAGAGTATTGTTCAAATCTTTGTGGGTATGCATGTATGAAATGGTTCACTCACCCCTTTTTCTCGCGACTTGGAGTTAAACTTAACTGTCTTTAACCTTGCTCTCTCCTTCTTCTCCACTCTTGAGAGAAAACATAAGGACCTCATATTACAATAGATGTCATTCAACTATTAATCTGATGCACTGCATTTATAGCATAAATATTTCTCATCGGAATATCTCTAAGACAGGCACTTGAGCCTACTGAGAGTAAGCTATCAGCTAAACATACACGATGGCAAACTCAGGTCTGGTCAAAAAATTCTGGAGGACTTGTGTGACTTGAATGGTGCTGAAGGACCTATTTTTACTATTTATGGAAACCCTTGGTATTAAAACTTGTATGGCTTAACATAACATAAATGAAGTCTCTTACTGAAATATGTTGAAGAAAACCCATGAAAGATTTATGTTATTTAAAAAATCCATATCGTTATATACATATTTTGGACTACGGGGGGGCGCCACTATTTTCATTACATAACGGTTGCACTCAGGTTACAACTTAGAATACACAACTCTGAAAATTTAGTATTACTAATACAAAGACCACAGCTACTGAAAGAGCTTACAGGTGGCGATGGATATAAGCGTTAGCTTAAACCAAATGCCGCATCATCGATTTTCCCCAACAAAGAGCCTAAAGCACCTGGATATCGAGTGAAAAACGCTCTGAGAAACTTCTTCAGTGGCTGCAGTGTCATGACAAGAGTCTGCATGTTTACACTGTTTGTAAGCTTGTTCAGTAGCTTTGGTCTACTAAAAGACTTCTCAGTGGAGAGAACACAGACGAACGTCTTTAGGAAGTTTTATTCGTCCACAGGCATCTACCCATTTTTTCTCCTCATCTTATTGCAAGGAAAGCAGTGAAGACTAATTTCTCTCATTGCCCTTTGACTGAAAATTACAACCAGAAGCCGCACAATGTGGCATCGTATCAGTATTTTATTTTCCAAGTTGTGTATTCTGAGTTGTGTTGCTGTAGAAATAGCGTAGCTCAGTGCCTTTAGCTCACTGAGTGCAACCGTTATACGTAATCAAAATAGTGGCGCCCCCCCATAGTCCAAAATATGTACAAAACGACGTGGATTTTAAAAATAACGTAAATCTTTCATTGGTTTTCTACTCCATATTTCAGTAAAAGACATCATTTACGTTATACTAAGCCATACAAGTCTTAATACCCAGGGTTCCCCTTAATACAAACACAAAGGTTAGCATGACCTACATCCAAGCAAACCTACCAGTCTAAATGTATCTGAAAATAATAACTGAAGAGTTCAGATGAAAAACCCTCTAAAAAACCATCTCGGTCAAAAATGAGATAATGATACTGAGTGAATGCTCTCGACACATAGTATACGTCCATTAAATACTGTTACTTCAAACTTGCTAAATCCCAGCCTCAGCCCAATCAGAAGTACCAGTACTTACATAGAAATGTATACATAGGAGCCTAATAAAAATGCTTATTTTAAAGAAAAACATAAGATGGATTTAGAGGCTTTTGCATCTGAACTCTTCAGTTATTTTTGTAATTTTATAAGCTTCAATCTCTCACCTTCTCTTGCTTGGGATAACGCCCATTTCCTCCACCTCTCCTTGCGAAGTGACCTGCCGTGCCTGCCACCACTCATCATCTGAAGCATTCACCACATGCAGTATGTCCCCAAATTTGAAGTTCAGGCCCTGGCTGGGCAGCCCAGAATCCTTAGTTTTATCATAATCAAACAATGCCCTGCAGAAAACAGTCAAAATAAGACCACAGAAAAAACAGACTAGATAACTGCACCTTTAACTGAGTGCACGTGGTAAAATCTGACCAAAAGAGGAAAAAAAAAAAAAAAAAAAATATTCCCTAAACCTTTTCGGTCCCACTTCATATTAAGTGGCCTTAACTACTAAGTACTTACATTGAAATCAATCATTTGATACAATGCACTTATTGTGTATATAGATGTATTTATATAAATTTCAAAATACCCGCATGTAATTACATCTGTAATTAATTTCTGTAATTATATTTATAATTACACTGTTGACTCATCCCTTACACCATAACCTACCCTTAAACCGACCCATACCACCAAACCTTTCCCTAACCTTACCCATATCCCACCTCAATAGCAACAAAAGTGTTTTGCAATACAATACGAGGACATTAAGTACACTGTACTTATTTTTTGATGTAAGTACTTAGTAGTTAAGGCCACTTAATATAAAGTGGGATCACCTTTTCAATAGATGTGTGTAAACTCCAAATATGTAATTTAGTGAAAAAACACAGCATTTAAAGTTGGCAGTAAATGGAATACAGTGACGTATATCCATGTGAAACAGCTTCTTGAACAAGAAAAAAAATGTAGGGCGATTTGATTTCATCCAACAAGAATTGACTGGACATTTGGATCATTGTTTTTAGCTAATTGCTGTGATCTCATGTGAGTGACAGGTTGCTGGAGGGGAGGTTTTATTGCCCAGCCCTTGCGTACAGATCATCAGAGAAAAGATGTCATTGCGAGGGGAGGGGAAATTAATGTTTTTGATAAAATATTACAAGAAAACATGAATTCAAAAATAAATAAATAAAGATGTGCACAGATAAAATATTTCTAACAAACACAGCAATATTTCATTAAAAAAATAGAATTGGTTTATTACAATATTTATAATAAACACTGCAATATTCCATAAAAATAAGAGTTGTCAGTTTTGATTTTATAGTTATTTATATGCAGTTTTTCAGTTCCTTGTAGAATATAGTAGATATTTGTCCAGTACCTGACATATAGTGATCTCTTCTGACTGGTCCTCAAGGACCCTGAGCCTGAGCTGATGCTGCTGTTCATCATCTGCTCTCTTAGGTCATGGATCTTGGCTTCAAATCGGCTGTACTCTGAAACACAAGGCCACAAACATGACTACTGCACATTTCTCAGAATGCTGCTGTTGAATGCCCTAATAAGGCATTGTGTGTATAAGGGGAATACAGGAGAATTTACAGGAAAATTATTGAGCAAACTCATAAAAGAATGTTGATGAATACTGGTGCATAAAAATACTATCAACAAATCATGTGATCATGTTATACCAATATTCACCCACATAGTGTTGTCATACTAAGTAGCAAGACACCAATTTGTGCCATATAATGGAAGCTTTCTTTTTCGATCTTTACCAAAATGTTGACAGGACCTAGATGCCGTAAAAACGCAAGTGATGCAGAACAACCACTGACTCTAAGAAGAAATTTAAACTATCAGAATTAATATTTTAAAAATAGTCTACTGCAGTTAAAAGCAAAAAAAAAAAAAAAGTTTATTAAGGGGAATGCAAAAAACATGGCATTAGAAATGTACGAGCATTGTTAAGAGTACAACAACTGTCAATGGGACAGTTTGTACAGTCTGAACTGGAATATTCAAATCAAGTTAATCAAAGCAAATCAATAGTAATGCATTACAATATTACACTACTCTTTAAAAAACTAACTAATTACGTTACTTAGTTATTTTTATGGAAAGTAATGCATTACGTTTCTTTTGTGTTACTTTTTAAATCTGGGCAGGGCTTGCTTGTTTGTATTTAACATAGAAAGTTTTTTTTTTTTGGCAAATGTAAAAGCACTTTCACACCAAAAGTGAAATGAATAAGCCTCAGGCTGAAAGAAAAGTAAATTCATGTCTGTACAATAAAACACAGTAGAAGAAAAGTTCAACGCACTTCAGCAACAAAAAAAATGAAGCACAAATGTTAGTTAATCTAATTTTTTGCTTATTAGTATGGTTAAATTGGATTATTGAAGGTCAGCAGCAAAGACATCGGTTAATAAAATGGGATTAAATACATAAAGGATATTTGTGTTATTTAACATTTAATTAGTGCAGGTTTGCATCAAATTCTGAGTTTGCATTTCATTCTTTTTATTCATTTTGAGCAACACTGAACCTGTGAGATAAATTAATGCATGTTCACATTTAGTCCAGAACTACAGTAACATCAACTTTACACAGCGCACACAACGCTTCTGCACTTACTCCCAATTATTGTCTGGGGACAGGAGACTTGTCAATGAATGGGAAAACAAAGTAACTGCTGTTACTTATTTGAAAAAGTAAATCAAATATTTTCTTGTAAATTTAAAAAAAAAAAAATGTTTCTTTACTAGTTAAAAAAGTAATCTGATTACATAACTCACGTTACTTGTAACGCATTAACACTGTTCATGAGTATCTATTTACTTGGTTGTCCTTTTTTACATTTTCTGGGTTGACAGATGCACTGGGGACACGATTATAGCACTTAAACACAGAAAAGGTCAGATTTTCATAGTATGACTTAATGACACAAAGGAGTCAATAGAAGGCTGTAAAACTGGAGTACTGGTTTATTAGCATTTTTCTTCTCGTAGCTAAGAGACTCCTGCTGATCGTTGATTGAATATCTTGTTTGTTTTTAATGAGTGGTCAAAATGTGGCATAATCTTAAATTGAGTAAGACTCACCGTCTGGTCTGTACTGGGCAACAATGGTGACTGTTTGTCCGGCATTCTTCAAGGCTGCCGCGGCTTGTTCATGAGTGGCACCGCGTAGGTCTATTCCATTCACCTAAGAAGGGTACATCTGTTTTTATATCAATAGTACAAGCAGTATGATAGCTGTCTGCACAATGTTTAGCACTAAGATCAATATGTCTGCTGAATACTATTAGAAATACTCCTGTTTAGACGCTCATCTTCAGTGCGACAGGGCAAGGTTTTAGTAACCACTGAAATACTCACAGACACCAGGCGGTCTCCTTTCCTCAACTCTCCACACAGGTCTGCAGGGCCTCCGGCCAGGATGAAGGAAATAAATATGCCCTCTCCGTCCTCTCCACCCACTATGTTGAAGCCAAGCCCTGTAGAGCCTCGATGCAGCACTACCTTCCTGGGTTCCCTGGATAAGCAAAAAATAAAAGCATATGTCCATATAAATCCACATTAAAAAAAATCAACATTTCTTTAATGAAACTCTAGATGGCGCAGGCCAATTAACAATCTGACATAATGACATCATTATTCACATGGCACAGCAACTGGTTTCTTTTTGTATCAGCAGCCAATGCTGAGAAAATCACCTTTAAAGTTGTCCAAATGAAGTTCTTAGCAATGCATATTACTAATCAAAAATTAGGTTTTGATTAGGGCTGTCAGTTTAACGCGTTAACTAATTGGGTATGAACAAATAATGTAATTAAAATATTTTAACGCAGTTAAACCACTGACCCCCAGACCTGTACGTCATCTTACAGTTCATACAGTTGACTGCTGATAAATATGATCAAAGACTATAGAAAGCAGCTTTGATATGATGCAGGGTAACAACTCCGTGCCTAATACTCAAGATATTGGGGCAAAAATGCGCTTGTATGAGTTTTTTGTCTCATATTTATATAAGCGATATCACACGAGCAGCGAGAGCAATCACGGGAGTGCTGTTCGTCACAAATGTGATTTTAAACAACAGTTCAATAAATAAGAAGTTAATGTTGTGTTATATTTTAAACAATACATTTTCTGTTTTTGCTCAGTTTTGCCAACAAAAATATTACTTTTAAAGCCAGAGCAGAGTTGTTGTGCATCTCCGAGCAACACAGCGGCATTAGTTTTTTTAATGAATTTGCGTTTTGAAAAAATCGGGTGAGCCAATGATTTAAAAGCCCATTCATAAATTGAGCTGTTTACTGAATTCCTGAATAAATCAGCCATTTGAATGGATCAAATGAATAAATGACTCATAAAGACATTTACCGCCACCTGCTGGCAGTTTTAGTTTCTTATTTAGAGAATTATTTGATTTTAAAAAAGAGGGGAAACACTTTGAAGGGATAGTTAACCCCAAAATATTAAATTATGTCATCATTTACTCAAACCTGAATGAATTACTTAACATAAAAGAAGGTATTTTGAAGGCTGTTGGTAACAAAGCTGTTTTGGTTACCAACGACTTCCACTGCATGAATGTAAAAAATTGAGATGTTTCTCAATGGCCACGTTCACACAGCAGCAGAATACGGTTGTCAACACCGTATTTAAGTCCTTTAAGTACGGTTACGTTCACACACAGTACGGTTATTTACGGGTGTGACAACCGTATTTTATAACTGTATTCACACCTGTAAATTTTCAGGACTCACAACCGCATTCTCGGAACACACGCACTGTGTGAAAGGAAGAGGACTGGACAAGTAGTTGTCCATCACATTATTCAGTGCAAGAGAGACACTCTGCTGCACAAACACACATCTACAGTGTGCTGCATGCTTTAATTTGTGAGTTCGGTTAACTTACAGTGAAATGAGCTGTGTGTCATCTGAAAGTTTTATATCCAGTCTCCACCGGAGCCGCTCCCTCTCGACAGTTTTGTGTTCTGCACGCGGCTCAAATGCTCCGTTCTCCACTCCAATTTAAAAGCTGCTGTCAGTTAATGACGATCTGATGGATGAACTCGTGGCTCGACTGGACTCTTGTTGTGTCAGAAAGTGATAATACTTTCAGTTTTACGGACGTCGCCATCTTTGATATAGCTGCTATGGTTAGTCGTAAGGAATACGGCCTTGACTTCTGTTGCTCATTCATACAGACAGTATTCGAGACACAAATGTAAGC
Source organism: Labeo calbasu (assembly GCA_019740295.1). Lineage (NCBI taxonomy): Eukaryota > Metazoa > Chordata > Actinopteri > Cypriniformes > Cyprinidae > Labeo > Labeo calbasu. The sequence goes on from JAHKKF010530648.1 coordinate 26,959, forward strand.
TTCTGTGTGAACGGGACATTTCGAGACTCACACCTGTAAGTAAATGCGGTTGTCAATCCCAAATAGTGACAGTGTGAACGTGGCCAAATTATCTTCTTGTTGAATGTTGAATGGTTTATGTTAGGCCATTGTAGCCTAAACGTGTAATAATTTTTTTGTTGAAAAATAAAATATTTCTTTCTAAAGCTACTGTTTGTAATGTCCGCTTAATACTTTCTCATTTGACACAAAAATAGCTTTAAAATAATCTTTTGGAGGTATTTTCACAACCAAATTTGTGATTAACTTGATTAATTAATCAACACAATGTAATTAATTAGATTAAAATCTTAAATCGACTGACACCCCTAGTTTTGTTATATTTAAGGTAGGAAATTAACTAAATATCTTCATGAAACATTTTATTTCTGCTTTCAAGTGCCTTGAATGCCTTGCTTCAGCACATCCACAGTGCAAATGAAATTATTTTCAATACTATGCCACTAATGAACATTCCTTTAAAACCACGAGGTCAGTGTATATAACTGGCCTCTTGGAGGCACTGCTGGTCTAGTTCTACTACACACAGCCTTGCTCTACAACACAAAACAACCCTGTGGCTATCTTACAATATTGATACTGTAAAATCAAATGCCATTTTATCACATCATCTCTCGCTTATTAAATAGAACACTGCTATAAAAAATAATGAACACAATGACATCTAGAATGGGCCACACGCTCCTTTCAGGCTGTACTGTATGTTTGATTGTTGCGCTAAACTTCAAATCCTCCTGTGCACCTAAATGGTCAGATTAATAGAATCGTTTGTTCTGCTGGATTATGACAATCTTGTTTATTCATTTTCTGGCAAGCTGGTTAAGAGGCTTGATGATGCGCTGCGGTTTTTATGAAAATGAACCCACACATGACGTGGATGAGCTATATTTGGAGCTTATCAAATTGTTAAATCGGCAATGATGTGTTGTTTTGGGTCAGAATTCTCTATGTGTCTAAAGGTCTGGTGTTATGTCTGGATAAATGGCAAAACCACCTTCTTTTTTGATTTTTGATTGTGCTCTCAAAGTTGGGCAATTCTAAAATTAAAATAGATTTAACTTCGTAAAATCAACACATAGGTTTCTCAGACGTGGATGACATGCTGAAAGGGGAACTGCAATCTGCTCTCACAAATGACAGCTCTCTCAGTGAGGCATTGCAGCTTGGGTCCGCTGGCCTGAGTAAAAGTAAATAGCAATTCGATACTCCATTGAACTATATCAAAAAAGTTCACAGAGCATCTCATCGACTAAACAGGTCATGATATCATCCTGAACATCACACATGAGCATCAGAGCATTGACCTGCTCTGGCATCACGTTATAAAAATAATCATGAACAGCTTGAGGTTGGCCCTTTGTTGAACTCAAAAAATAAGCTTGTGTGTACAAGAATAATCTGGTATTTAAACTGGTGATACTAAATGGCAGGAAAACACCTGAGTTCCATCCAAACAGGTTGCACAAAATAATATACAGCACCATCATTGAAGTCTGACAAAATAAAAGAATATTATAAACTGTGCCTTTTAATTAATCACTGAAAAAGACTTACAAACTACTTTCATCAAAGATCGGAATTAACTCAGGAAATCTGTATCAATACCAGGCGCTAATAAGGACTATCAGTTTTGTTTATTTAACCTGTAAAAGAGTAAAGTGTTGATCTAAACAGACAGATGGCATTGCTCCTCACTGAACTGCGGGGAAAAAAGCTTGAGTATGAGTTGCGTTGTAGATTTATCTAGACAATTTTTGACAATACCTTGTTACATCATCATCCCCCACTGTGGTTTTTGGGGTCGGGGAGTAGCGTCCGGAATGCACCGGAGGCAGCGGCTGGCTCAGATAGCTTGGAGGGCTGATATGGTTTTCCATGTGTTGCGAATAGGCTAGGAAAGAGGAAAACAAACATTAAAACAGGTCACAGGTTCAAGCCTGAAACGTCTTGATCTGCATTGCATAAAAACTTGCACCAAAGAGTTCCAAGACCTCTTTTTACGTAATTCTCCAGAAATGCACAATTATATGCTATTCAGTTAGTATGAGTTTGCATCCCTCTGAGAAACAGACACGCTGACAGTAAATGATACCCTGGGCTGAGCTTTTAGCACCCCGACCTCCACTGCGGCTCCGCTTACAAAGATATCCACGTGGGGGAAAGAGACCTGGGGGTCAGGGTGAAACTGAGCCTAAACTATCCTTATTTTACCCGTCTTTGTCTCTCTGTAAACATCTCATTTGAAGCAGACAGTTAAGCTGAGTTCATGACAAAATGCTTCCAGGTTATCGGTGCCTCCTCATACGCGACTCTGGACCACAAAACTAGTCGTAAGGGTCAATTTTTTTTTAAAACTAAGATTTATACATCATATAAGCTTCCATGGATGTATGGTTTGTTAGGATAGGACAATATTTGACCGATAAAACACTGAAAATCTGGAATCTGAGAGTGCAAAAAAAAAAAAAAAAAAAAATGAAATATTGAGAAAATCGCCTTTAAAGTTGTCCAAAAGAAGTTTATAGCAAAGCATATTACTAATTAAAAATTAAGTTTTTATACATTTATGGTAGAAAATTTACAAAATATTTTCATGGACCGTGACCTTTACTTAATATCCTAATGATTTTTGGCATAAAAGAAAAATCGATAACTTTGACCCATTCAATGTATTTTTGGCTACGGCTACAAATCTACCCGTGATAATATAATATAATATAATATAATATAATATAATATAATATAATAAAATGAGCACTTATAAAATATTTACACAAAATTCCAGTTATCCATTAGCAAACTCTTGGTATGTCATATGTTGATCTATTACTATACTTACTATATTAAATTAAAAATACATATAAAATACATAAAAATAAAAAAAAAATCTATATATTATATTATATAATCAATATGATTACATTCCCCATGAATGAGATCAAATGATGAATGATATGAGCGCTATTAAACTAAACTGAGCTAAATAATGACACTGCCATCTTCTTTAGAGCTGCTTTATACCTGAAATTGAATTTGTTGAATTTGAATAACGAGAATGTTTTTGTTTCTCCAAACCTTTTTAACTACCTGTGCCTCTATCCAGGTCTTATTCTACAATTTGTCCTTTGAAATGAGCTCTCTGATGGCTGTGAGATATATATTTGGGTCCAATGGGCTGGGAGCAGCAGTGGCAATAGCTTTCTCTTCTACAGTACTGCACTATGACCTATAACAGAACGAGAGGCTTAGCTGCAGAAACCTCGTTTTACCCTCAGGCGGAGCAGAGTGGAACAGAGTGGCACGATAAAAAAAGCCCAACAGATGGTAAAATGCATGCTCTATGGCTCTCCATGGGGACAAAAATATAATCTACTAACACGAAGGCTCCCCCTCTGCAATACACTGACCAAAGCAAGCAGATCAGTGTGCCCAAAAAGCACGCTCAAAAAAAGAAAAGCACTCAAACACCATCTACAAGCTATAAACAGCATTATTTCCATTCTGAGTCAGGCTGCTGAATGATTGTGCACACTTAACAAAATTATTTCTCATTCATTAACTCAGACTCAGGTTCGCTCTCTGAGGCCCGTGTACCATCGTTCCACATGCTACCTTCTATGCATTAAGATATTGCTGCTTGGATTAGCAATACAGACTTGACCATGTGATCCCAGTCATGACTGAATTTGTGATTTGTCTTTCAAGTCTAGTAAAGAAAAGCATCCTTGTTTGCTGGCACCACCATTACGGTATAGATGGGTCTTAGGAATGGTATCTTTCTGCATCAAAATCAAGCCTAGCCATCTTCCACAACCTAATGAACTGCCTTGCTGTTTTTATAGGGCAAATTTGCATGAGAGAATCAATGTCAATGCAACGTCAAAACGACACAATACTCTGACAAGCATAAAATATAAAACAAACTTAATTTGGGTCAAATAGTAATTATTTGAAACTATTTTTCTATCAACACTTTTTGGCACTGAATGCAACAATGAACATTCGTAATAAATGCTGGGCTTGCCTCTGCAAAGGATACATGTTCTGTCCTATATCCTCCTGTCCTAAAGTATGTAATGAAATACTTGATACTGAATAAAATTAGTAGAGCTTTGATGTGGTTCTAACCCACTGTTGTTGATTAAACGGAACCACATCTCCACATCTTAATGTAAGCTTCTACAAAAAAAAAAAATAATAATAATGATAATAAAAAAAATAACATATGAATAGATTAATTGTTCACAATAAGATCCATCAAGATGCATTAATAAAATAGCGTCAATTTCCATTTCATGCCGATCAATACTAAAATTTGGAATCTTATAGACCAATTATAAGTTTGTAAACATTCGGGATGCATGCGCATCATGGCTGCAGAAAACCCGGGAGAGAAACCCTTCACGGCTAGAGAATTACACGGATACGGTACAAAATAGTTACATTTAAAAAGTTTATAGATTGTATTGATTAGATGTCATTTTCAAAATGTTCTCCGCATATTACAAGAGCTTGTCACCCAGTGATAAACACAGTTATTCAACTTTAGATAGTGGGATAGTCTTACAGATCCGAAACAGGCATGACTTTTTTTGTGGGAGGAGCCTATCTGGTGAAAGAAATTGACGGTTTTCAAGTGGCAGAATATAGAACCATGGAAAAAAAGAATTAAAAAAAAGAGGCAATTTTCATTTTATATTTTAAAACTCTGACTTTATTCTTGCAATTCTGAGATTATATTTCACAATTCTAATAAGGAAAAACAACTTGTCATTCTCTGTTTTCCCCTTGGCTCAGAATAGGAGTTTATATACCACAACACTGGCCTTTTTTCCCTCAGAATTGACAAACTCACTATTTTTGGGTTAATCGAGTTTAAAGTCCAAAGTCCGAATTAGGAGATATAAACTAGGAAATATAAAAACAAATAAATGTTATGTAAAAATGTTAATAGTGATAGGTTTAAATAGCATTTCATGCTGTAACTGTAGAGCTAATATAATACGTCTCCTATTAACAGCATATGTGAATAATATGTAGACCTATTGTTTAAATCAAATTTATGCTTTAAAAGTAGAGTAATCATAGCAGTTTTCATCCATAGTATGTACGTTTAAATGTCTGCGTTAAGCTTCAAATGGCGCCTTGGACGACAGTATTCTATAAAAATTATTTGCATTCCAATTTTTTACATCAAGAAAAAAGTTTTTCTGCAACCACTATGCACACGCAGCTGCAAGTGACGTAACTGATGTCTACTCCAAATTGGTCTACAGAATGGTCACACAAGACTCCAAGCATCCATAATGTAAAAATATACATTCTATTGCAAACCTGCAGCTTTAAAGTTTGCAATCTTTTAATTCAGATAATATTTCACGTGATACAAATTCGCTGGTCAGAGTTCAAATCTGAACTCTGTTCTAGAGGTTTTGAATTGATTTCTAAACTTCATCTGTGTCAAGTAGGTTATAAATTGTGACCGACATGGGGATGGTTTTGTCTAATTGCCCCATACACAGGGGGGATCAGAGCTAACAGCGGAGTTGTGCAGGCTTTGACTTTGAGACATGAGCCATCCTTCATCATACTGGGGTAACATTGCAAGCGTCCTGTTTAAGGATTAAAAACGAGTGCGTCTGAAGGGAGATGTGTGGGGTGCATCAGAAGGGGCAGAGAGATCAAGAGCTTATGACGAAAGCATGTCTGATTTGGTGGTGTGGTGTTATGTCTGTAAGTGTGTGTTACAGTGTGTCTGGGGTCAACAGCCTTAGCAGTGGAGAGCGAGGGTGGTTCATTATGTAAATGTCCAAGAACTTTAAGGTAACTTTCATTAAACACACTTGAGCTTACTAGGAAATTACTGTCTTCAAAAGTCTCAATGTTGTAGGTCAAAAGCTAAAGTCTCTGAAGGCTTTGAAGCCACAGCACAAAGTTAGAGTCCCTTTCACATGACTTGCATCAGGCTCACATCTCTCAAAACAAGCATCCTGCAGTGCTTTGACATCCATATGAACAGCACTTCAGATAAGGGCTGTTCAGGCAAGATGTTTCGTCAGCGCTATTGTTTAATTGTCATTTTTTTTATTGGCATTGTCTGACACATGTCTATGAACACCATGTCATGTCAATGACATCTTTACCCATCCTGTTACCATTGTTTTCAGTGCCAATGTCATAAAGATAATAACACTTCCAATCAAGAATGTGGAGATAAAATAAGCATCTTGAGCGTACTGAGTTAATATTTGCAATAGATGTGTCATAAAACTTAATGTATCTCAAAATGCACAGGATCAGACCACCACCTACATAGTGATGAATCATAATTTATCTGATAATCATTGGCTGGGCTTTTAAAAGGTCAACAACAAATGGTATTACAGTTGACACTGACATGAATCATATTTTAAAGGCCTTAAAGATATATTCATCCTGGTTCATCATGGCTTTTCTATGAAAAGACACATAAATCATGCTAACTGATAACTGAAGGGGTCGGTCACATTGATTGACAAGCAAATTATTTGTCCAACAACTGACTAGTCGATGCCAGAGATGGACTAGTCAGAATTTCTTTTTTAGTTTTTGATATTTTGACAGTGGTGTTTTAATTTTTATGCTAATAGCATTTCATGCTTTAGGTGTTAGACAAAGTTAGACACTTTGCATAATGGTGATACTTTTTTAATGTATGGAGAATAAATAATGTTGAAACTAGAAATGTATCTTGCTTTCCTTTATCAAAACAATTGTATAGAACATACCTGTCCGAGTGCCATAAATATTCTTATTCCAACATTTGCGTGCCTGTACCTCTAGAAGTATTTAATACATCTCAATATCATTTTAACTTTTGGTTCTTAATAAACTTTTCTTTTGTAAAATGTATTTTTAAGGCCCTGTAAGGTTCATTTCCAGAGATATGGAGAGCCCAATGCGACTCAATGTCCAAAAAATATTGAATTTTATCAGCTGTTACATTGTTTTTTATACTACATTTTGCACCTTTAAACCAAAGTTACAGTTTCAGCCGGCAAAGTTTAAAGCCCGTCTGACTACCATGCTTAAACAACCCGTCCTGTAATGTATAAGAATACTTAATAACTGTATAAGAATTTTTATCACTGTCTACTAAAATAGAACATATGTTTACCAGATGTAAACAGGACCTTGATAGATTCTGGTTCCTAAGAAACTTATTATGAATTCTTCATAATGCCCTATATGGTTCATTCCCAAAAATATTGGGATCTTAATGCACTTCATGTTCAAATTGTTGAATTGTATCCATTTTCAATGGTCAAATGTGATTTTGTGTTTGTCCAATCATGACTCCTGACACTGCAAATATGCAAATAATGCATAACCTGGGATTTTGGAATGTTTATTGACACTTCAGATTATTAATAACCAGGCTTAATAAACTGCGAAACAAAATAAGATTAGCCAGGGTTTAGAAGCATTAGAGCCCTCAAATGTTTCAATGTTTCAGGTACTACCACCGATTCTGCCAAATACAGTGTTAGCAATGGATACTACTTGATCTATGAACATACTTCATGTTATAACAACAGCTTCTAATACTTAATCCAGGTAAGGTAAATCTTGGTTTACTGATGCAAATACATTGGGCCTCATTTATCAATCAAACGTAGAAACAAGCGCAGATCCGTGCACACAAATCAACTTACGACAGAGTTCACGTGTGATTCATGAAACATTTGTATGCTGCCAATCTGTCGTACAAATGATCGTACGTTGATAAATGTGGTGGCTAAAAACAATCGTCATTTAAAAATCATGCCCCTAGAGTTTACGACATACCAAAAAACCATACCAAAAAGAGGAAGTAAACTCATGAAAGAGAAATTGATCTTACTCTAAAAACACCCTTTAACCTTATATTTGCAAACAATAGCATTAATTTATACAGTATGTATATTAAATACCAATAAATCTATAACGAAACATTTATAAACATTATAGCATTTTAGTTCTCCTTAATCCACAACAAACCCTTTAAATTGAACAGTATTACAGAACAAGAATGAAAACTGAATAGCTATAAAAATTTTATATTAAACTATAAAGTAAAACAAATTAGGCTAGTGAATACAGAATACAAACGCCGAGCTAAAATGAATATATGAGCAAAGCGAAACTAAACGCCATTGGGCTTATAACCCTCTCAACAATATTCAAATGCTTCCATTTTTTGCCACGTAACATTTGGTTGCTAAACTATTATCCATGATGTCGTCGATGCAAAATAAAAAAATTAAATTAAATATTTAGACATTAAAAAAAAACTATTATACATGATGTAAACAAGTTTTTGTACTTCACTTGTGTTCCAATATCCACATAGATCATCCTTCACATGCGCAAAAATGTTTATTTTGGCGCTGCACACTGATTTTACAGCAGACCATTTAAATTGAGCTGTGTAATTGCATTTTAGTTGCATTTTAATGCCTGAAATGTCAAGTTAGCAACGCTGAAATGTTGTATGCGCGCGTTAAAATACATTAAGAATGTCACAAAACCGAAAGTGTCCTATAATTGTTGCAGTTTTTTCTTTTTTTAAGAGAAATATATTTCTTGTAGTCTAGCCCTATTCATTTTATTCCTTTTATAATTTCTGATTTTCTCCGTTTATCGAAGTGTGGCAGGTGGGTGATGTGTGAATCCTCATGATCTGTTGTTTATAAATCTAACGCCCTAAAAGAATAAAAAAAAGCTTTGTTTGTCGGCCAGGAAAGTAATCTAAATGAACAAAATGCTGTGCACTGTACAATCCTCCAAAATTCTCTATGCCGCACGAAAATTCAGGCTAACTCACAATCTTGCGTACACAAGCTCAGCCACCACTCATGTCTATATTGATGAATTCCAAGTTTTGCGTACAAACGACCGTACGCCTAATTTTCTGTTGTACATTTGGTTTATAAATGAGGCCCAATGTGTGGGGAGAGCAATCAGACTTCCCTTGGGCGTGTGAAATTTGTTTTAAATGTAGTTATGATACTGCATACTGAATCAACAAAACTGCTTCTTCCAAATATCCCTGAAGCTGATTTAAATACAGAATCTTATAAATAGACTACTGAGAGCAAATTAATGTGCCTCAATGTGACCATTTCAATTTAGTTGAAGCACAATGTTCTATAAAATTGTTTTGATAAAGAAAAACAAGCTACAATTCTAGTTTCAACATTTTTTCTTCAGACAATCTCCATTTGGTTTTTGATCATTAAAAATGGGTAAAATTGAACAATTTGGATATGGAGCTGCACTGAGATCCCGATTGAAGATTTTAATTGAGAACCACTGGTTTAGCTGTTCGCAAGAATGCATTCTATGTAAATCCCCCCTGGCAATTGGGCTGTCTTAAAAACAAAGAGTTCAGACAGCTCACAATCCTCAGCATTACTCAGTCATTAGTGCCTTGTTTAGGGGCAGGAAGACACATGGAGGGGCATTTGTGCAGCAGTGGCTTCACCTCCCGTGCACAACGTAGGCTTTAATGGCTGCAGGGGCGGCACGTTTAGACAAGAGCAATCGATAGTAGTTTAGTCCTCTCCTCTGTGGCCTATTAGTGCTCCTGCTGGCAGGGCTACGAACAGAGCACAGATCAATACAACCACTGCTAGGCATGGGCTTCATACTGCAACAGTCTGTACAAGTACAACACTTTCCCACCCCAAGTGGAACTCACAGTTGGTGATGTCAGGAGGGGCAAAACTGTCATTCATGAAGACACTATTGGGTTTAGCCACTTTCAAGTAGACCACGTCTGGGGTGTTTTTCAAGGCAGTCACGGCATGCTCATGGGTAACTTCTTCCAGACAGGAGCTATTCACCTAAGACACACCAAAAGACACACAGACATTAATCTATTTAACAAGCACACACTTGTCAACAACAGACAACAGACTGCTTCCTTACAGCAAGAAGTTTGTCTCCTATCTGCAGCCTCCCATCTTTGTGTGCAGCTCCACCTTCAATAATCTTAGTGACGTAGATGCTATTGTCCCCTGGGATGTGCTGATTCCCAACACCCCCTGCTATACTGAAACCAAGACCTGGTATAAACCAAGATACAGACAAAAAACAAAAGGTTATTTGATAATGATAGCAAAACTTAGATTTAGCTGCAATACAATTACATGACAATACATGACTTAAAACACTGTAACATGCAAAAAAAAAAAAAACAACCAGCCGTCATGAGAAAAAAGCTATTAACAGCAGCTAAATAATCAACAATATCTGCCATAAAGAACATTTACACACAACAACAACGAAAGCAATCCTGTAATCTTTAAATTTAATTTGAATTAAAAAAAAAAAGAGAGAGATAAACTGTTGCATAAATTATATGGCAAACTGTGCATAAATGCAAGACAGAGGAATGTAGCCATGGCAACAGCAGTTTAAGGGTCTTCGCAGTGTTGTGGAAACACTTTGGCTAGCCTTAAAATAGCCCTGTTGCGTATTGTGTGTGTATTGTGGCGGGACGAGCAAATGACAGACACAGTGGGCGTGACGTCAGGCCTCGGGGAGGTTTTTATTAAACATAAAATAAACAAAAGTGTCCAAAAAGGGGGAATAAAAATGTCCAAAATAAACAGGGGATCTGGTGTCCTCGTCGTGCTGGGGGTTCCGTGAAGGAGGGGCAGTGTTCGGAGGGGAAGGGTCCAGGTAAGGGGTGGAGTCCAGCGGTGAAGGGTGGCGATCAAGAGACGGGGAGATGCTGATAAGTAGGGGGAGGCAGCTGACTCATCACTGTATATATATATTTTTTTTTCCCTCCACATTTCCCAAGAGAGGACAACGTCTATGATCTTCAGATATAGCGTGACTTGAACAATCATACACTCTTAACTAATCAGATATTAATCCCAAGAAATGATTTAGCAGAACTCTTGCTTCCTCAGTGTAACGCTAAGAAGGATTAGAGGTTAAAATGTCAAATTTGGTTGGGTGAAACTGTGTTCTTCACTACGCTATTAATCCTTTTTAATAGAGCAAAAGCCACAATTATAACTTTATACATAACAATTTAAAGTATTTAAGCCTAGTCAAGCCAATTGTGAAGGTTTAGGACTTGCAAAATATGGCACATTAATTGTGATTTTTGATGGCCAAGATTTCATGCAGTAAAATTCCAAAACAGTATAACAGTCTTTTCATGCTATTCTTTACCCTGGGTCAGGGTTGCCAGGTTTTCACAACAAAACCCACCCAACTGCTGCTCAAAACTAGCCCAAAACTAGCCCAATCACGTTCAGTGGGGTAAAATACATGTTTTTGGTAGGGTTCCCTAGGTAAAATTCGCATTCCAGGGGATAAAAATCACGTTATTGGGGTCGCTTCAACCCGCGGCAACAGCGTTAAAGTAGCCCAATTCCGCAGGATAACCGCAGACTTGGCAACACTGCCCTGGGTTATAAAGTCACTTTTAACTCTGGGTTAAGCAATGTTTCCCACATTTTTACATTTTGAGATGAAACTATGTAGTGCTACAATATTTACAAATTAGTGGTGTCAATCGATTAAAAAAAATTAACTAATTAATCGCACATTTTTTCTGAAATTAATCACGATTAAGTGCGATTAATCCCATCTAACATTACAGTTTTTATTTATACTTTTAATATCGCTGTAATTTCACATTCAATCTTCAAATTAATGTAGAAACAACATATTTGTTTAATGCCTTCTTTTTTATGACTGAAGGCAAGTATCACTGATACCAACTGATGTGTCTATGAATTTTTTCCTAATGTTTTACCATTGACTATAGCCATTCAACATCACAGTATAACTGAGATCTTTGAATTTAACATTTATTAGACTTGTAATTTAAGTGAACTTAAAACAATCTTCACATAAACCCATTATAATAACTGTCATATAGCTGCTTGTACCCTTCAGCAAAATATAGCCAAATTCACTAACACTAATTTCAAAATTAAATAAAAGATAAAATGTAAAACTTCAGAAGTTATTGATTTCCTCTTTTTTAACAGACATCACAGCAGCTGGTTGTTAGGATATTTTTTCTATCGGTACTTTAAACGCTGCCGCTGCTGAACTTGAAGAGGAACTTCGCATTTAAACTGCATTTTGGACGTTCAAAATCGGGGCACCATACCAGTCCATTATATGGAGAAAAATCCTGAAATTTTTACCTCTAAAAAACATAATTTCTTTATGGCTGAAGAAAAAAGGATATGAACATCTTGGATGACAAGGGGGTGAGTACATTATCTGTACATTTTTGTTCTGGAAGTGGACTTCTCCTTTAACTGACAACATAACAACGACTAACTACATACTCGTAGTTTCATTTGGGTTTGAATATGATACAGCTCTTTAATAGGCTATAGCCTAATACAGCGCGTGCTGGCATATTTGTGCGTGCACTTGAAGAGCATGCTCTACGAGCACAGTATAACGGCTGACAGGACAGGAAGATTCGTTTTTACGGACATATGACCTGACAACATCTCATCTGACCGTAGTTCACTGATGTTCTACTGAAGCTCCTAGTCACCAGTACGTCTCATCTGAAAAGTCTTCCATTTGAGGTGCTCGTTATTACATTCTGCGTCTAAATAAACGCAATTCTTTAGCGGTTGTGGGTGGGGTGGCCAAACTAAGCCCTGCCCCTGCGTTAATTGCGTTAAATATTTTTAATGCGTTAAAACGAAAAAATTAATCGCCTGCGTTAACGCGCTAATTTTGACACCACTGTTACAAATATTTATATTCAAACTGACCTAATATTTCAAACAGGTATGACTTTCACAAATCCCAGGTACCCTGTCAAATGTCAAAAGCTGCACCAATGAAAAAATCAACAACAATCATGAGGAGTTTGTTGAATTACCTTTGGGTCCTTTGATGAGCTTGATCTCCATGACTTTCTCTGATGCAGACTTTCTCCTCCTGACATACAGTCTGACCAACGACCCCGCCTCCTTCAATGCCTCCACAGCCTTACTGTGGGTCACGTCCCGAACATCAACCTCATTCACTCGCAGAATCACGTCATTCACCCTGCGTGGAGTAAAGCACAGGTCAAAAATGCACAAACATGCAGACATCTCAATCTCAATCAACTGCACGCAAAGTTGATTGAACAAAAGTTGCCTCCTGCATGGTTTCTCAAGTTCAACAAAATTAAGACTTTACAAAAGTATAACTGTCCATCAACAGCAAATTCTAGAGATTAAGTATGTAACTTAGGACCTGTTTACACTAGTGCGTTTTCATCCTTGTCTACACTACGGTTTTCACTGCGTTTCAGAAACGATCTCCGTCTACACTACACAACTGAAAACGCATGTCACATGACCATTCATGCAGGTATGTATAGGTATAGATATGTATAGGTAGATGCCCTATAATTTAGATGGGACGCATCTATGTGCTTGGAGCAGTCTAATGATCATCTACCTATACATATCTATGGGTACAACAATGAGCATGATGTTATTGTTTACACGCTCGTCAAGCATACGCAGAGAGAATGTGGGCAGCCACGGCATCGTTTTCAAAAGTCTCTGTCTTAGTCCATTTACACTAAAACGCAACCCAGGAGTTTTCAAACTAAAACAGTTTTCCAAAGTCTCTGTTTTCGAGGGCCAAAAACGCTGGAGTAGTGTAAACGACAGGCACAACCGTAGCAAAACCTAAAATGCACTAGTGTAAACGCAGCTTAATAAATAGCTTAATACTAGTGAAGCACCAAAATTTCAGCAAACAAACATATTGTGAAACCAAAAATTCTGTTTATTTTTGGTTGCCAATATTTAGGCGGTTCACTGGTATAAAGATAGGATAGGAGAAGCAACATACCTTTAGAATTTGCTGCTTTCGAGAGCCAGAATCAGTGACCGAAACTGCAATGTTTAATTAGCACTTCTCCGATGGCGTGTTTTGACTGTCAGTGTCTAGTTCATGCACATGTAAACAAGGTTTCTTGTTATAAAAGTCTTTATCTTTATTTTTTCCATACAATAATTGCAACAAGCTTTGAGTTTTCAAATTATGTAAATCTTATTATGAAATTCAAACAATAAATGCAGTTTTGACAGTTTTTAAGGTGGTGTGATAGATCGTGGTAGCCACCTGAGTTCAGGCAGAAAGGCTGAGCGCACATGAACTGATCATCTCTTCCTCATTACTACTATTTACTTAACGTGTGTTTCCTACAGACTTACACTCCATGTGTGGTGGGACTTCACCTGGGGGATATATATACCGGTTCAAAATGAAAATAGCTGTTTCCACGGTAATGACTGTACACAAAGCAGCACTGTGCTCACAAATGCTGCTTTATCAGGCATTACAGGCATGATGAAATGGAAACGATATCGAAAATTTCCTGAAGACACGTGCAGTTGTCATGTTTATTCAACGAAGTCAAAGCCTTCGAAAGCCGAAAAATCTATTTGTGGCGATCAGTTTTGATACTGTGGTGGCGCACCACAAATACATCAGTGTGGGAAACACTGTTACCGAAATTTATGTCTGGCATATTCAATCTGTTTTAACCACAGGAAAACATTGTCACGTAACATTTAATTTACCTCAGGAAAGCCATTCAGCCAAGAAAAAACAAAAAACTCTAGATAAACGCATTATGCTAAATATACGCACTGTATTATATATTCATCATAACCTGTTACGCCTTTTATGACCTATTGCAGATAAAGGAAAACTGTTAAATAGATTTACATGACCACGCATGTTGTCAGCTTATTAGGCATAATTGGTTTAAAAATGTGCATGTAATCTCACTCATCAAGGCCTGATACACTACCAAAACATTGCTCTGTTTGAGCATCCAGACCAGCCTGACACAGCAACACTGGCTTCAACACAGCATCTTCACACAAGAATAAAAGTGCACTCTGAGTACTGACCTAGGCTACAATTAATTTCCCAGTGACAGCTCTTACTGAGCACGAAAAATAATAATAATAAAAAATAAAAAAAAGGTATAAATGTCATCATGTCTATTGGGACTAAAGTCACAAACAATTCACACTAAAGTCACAAACAATTCAATTTACAAATAACGCAAGCAGCTGATGACAGGAATCTTTATATGCTCTACTCTATCCCTCTCTCTCTCTCTCTCTCTCTCTCTGTGTAGAGCTATCAGTGTGATGCTGTCAGGACCTCTGTAGTGCTGCTTTAATGAGCCTCTGACAGCAATGAGACACTGGAGGGCTCTATCACTTGGTAACACCACTTCAAAACAGGACAAATCCCTCCTAACACAAAACAATGCATGAGGAGGAAATGTATTACAATACTTAAAGGAGAAGTCCACTTCCAAAACAAAGATTCACATATAATGTACTAATCCCCTTGTCATCCAAGATGTTCATGTCTTTCTTTCTTCAGTCGTAAAGAAATTGTTTTTGAGGAAAACATTTCAGCATTTTTCTCCATATAATGGACTGCTATGGTCCCCCGATTTTGAACTTCCAAAATGCAGATAAAATGCATTTGTATGCAACCCCAAATGCGGTTGTAAATGATCCCAGCCGAGGAAGAAGGGTATTGTCTAGCAAAACAAACGGTTATTTTCATTAAAAAAATTTAAATGCTTTTTAATCTCAAACGCTCGTCTTGTTTTGCTCTCCCTGAACTCTGTATATTCTGGCTCAAGACAGTTAGGCTATGTCGAAAAACTCCAATCTTATTTTCTCCCTCAACTTTCTAAAATCATTTCAAAAATCACCCTACATCTCTGCAGAAGTACCGACACAAAGTGAACATGCAAAGATGATCAAACACCCTTAACAAAAAAGGTAAAACAGCGACACAGGATGACTTTGAAGTTGAGGGTGAACATGAGATCGGAGTTTTTCGACATACCCTAACTGTCATGAACCGGAAAAAAACAGTCCAGGCAGAGTAAGACAAGATGAGTGTTTGACATTAAAAAGTATATAAACTATATTATTTTTATAAAAATAACCGATCGTTACGCTAGATAAGACCCTTCTTTCTCGGCTGGGATCGTTTACAACCGCATTTGGGATCGTTTGAAGCTGCATTTAAACTGCATTTTGGAAGTTCAAAATCAGGCCACCATATCAGTCCATTATATGGAGAAAAATGCTGAAATGTTTTCCTCAAAAAACAATTTCTTTACGACTGAAAAAAGAAAGACATGAACATCTTGGATGACAAGGGGGTGAGTACATTATCTGTGAATTTTTGTTTTGGAAGTGGACTTCTCCTTTAATGGTACAATACAATCTCATATTGAAATATACACACTTTAAATATCAAATTGATTTAAAGTGACATTTAAAAAGGAGTTTATTGAAGGTTTCTCCTCATGTAAATTCGAGTATTTGGACACTGAAGTCACATTTAATTTTTTTCTGGATCTCATGGCATTAGATAACATGACATTAAATTAAGTGGCATTAAATCAAATAGCATTAGATAACATTAAATCAATTCAAAAACTGCTCTATATATCACTCAGCATGTGGGGTTTTAAAAGTTACATTTTGTTAAACTATTTAAAGTATGAACAGCAACAGGAAGAGCCCAAGACACAGATGAGAACCGGAGCATTACCGCAATCTCCCGTCCTGAGCGGCGGCACCCCCTGGAATGACTTTGGTGATGAAAATACTGGGGTCTTCACCAATGTGAGGGTTATCTGTGCCACCGGCGATACTGAAGCCCAGACCTGAATTACCCTACACAGCAGGGTGAAAGAAAAGCTGAAGTTACATTCACAAAGAACATCAACCGAAACACAACTCTGTGCTTTAGTGAGTGACTATGGGAGCATAAAGCTGGTTAAATTCAACTGGCAATGTGATATACAATATGGCAGTGTCATTTCTGTATGTGAATTCACAATTCCAAAATGACAATTCAAAAATATGATTTCAATGCATTGCAAAATGTTTCATACTTCATTTATAAAGGCTATTATTATTATTAAATCTAAGAAATGATCAATAACTGTTAGCAGGTTTAAAATAAATGCTATAAAATTGAGCGCTACAGCTCTGTCAGCTAGCTTCATATTGATTTACATTGGATTTATTGATTAGTTGTTGCAGCCCTAGACAGAGAAATAGCTCTTACCACAGTTAAAGTCAACCCACAGTCACTAACAATGCACTAAGCAGCATTTGTTATAGTACTAATACAAGTGTAATTATTTTACTAGCTTTTACAGTGCTAATCAAAACATGTTTAGGTGAATACTCTAATAAGGTGGATTTTCGGGCAACACATACCAATTACCATAAGCAAACATGCAAGACAAAGAGCATGAAGAAATGATGCACAGACTATAAAACACCTTCAGTCTTCAGTTGTGGACTGCAGCGAGATCACGTTATTGCAAAAAAGAAGCAGGCTTTAAGTTGGGCCGACAACAGCTTGTGGAGGAGCATTGTTTATTTATGCAGAGTTAATAAATGTGCACTACAGAGCAGTGCTGAATTGGGTCACAAAAAAGCTGATGAGAAGGGGGGGACCTTAGGCAGAGTTAGGGATTAAGACTGGACTGTGGAAGGCAAGATGGTGCTCTTTTTTCCTCCCTGGTAAGACTGAGTGAGTAGGTTAGTCGGAAGAGTGTTTCTCATACTTTTTCAAGCACTGACGGCTCTGATGTGTTGCATTTTAATTGACAGCCTTTGAGCTGGTAAATGGAGTCACTGCAGAGGAGTATTTAAAGATTTGCCCATGTAGCTGCTTATATTTCAGCAATGGGTCAGTGTTATACACAAGCTGTTCAGAGGGGAAATAACAGGAGATCTGTGTAAATAACTATGAAATAACTAGGGCTGCCTCCTAATAGTTGACTAACTGTTAGTCAGCGAGAAGAGGCTCGGTCGACCAAAATTTTATTAGTCGCTTAGTCACAGTAAAAAAAATTCCACAGGAAGTGGTGAAGTCACGCAGTCCGTGACGGACAGATCATTAACGGCTGGTAATACAGTACATCGGGCAGGACATCCAAATGCTCATCTATCATTCTGCAACCTCAAATATGGCTTGGCATCTGAAAGATGTATGTAGTAGCAACTTCACATGGCCTCTCAATCTAATGTTAACCTAGAAAAATGTGCGCTATTTAAGTATTTGTGCAGAGTGTGGAAGCTGAATAGTAGCACAATTACCACATGACAGATGGAGGGGCTGGTGCAATGACTTGGTCTTAAAATACTCCGTCCTTTTTTGCCATACAGATAAAAGTAATTCATCTTTCAAATCCGTAAAGACTTTATTTGTGTGCACCACAATAACAACAAAACGTTGTGCTTTTGTAAACTAATTTAAGAAAACAGGATGCGCTTACTGTCGCTCGTTTTCTGTGAACTTGGGCACCAAACTTTAAAACTCTGTGTATAGTTACCTTACAGACATGAAAAATATATCTATAGAGAGTGAAATGTCTACTGTCAAATGAACCAATTCAAATAGAAAACAAATATTTTCAGATTATGTCATTTGTATGAAACATGCATACAAGCGCTTCACTAGCCTACTGCGGAGGTGATGAGTCAGTGTTGCTGACTTCATCTCTTAAGCCAAAAACAAAGAAAGCGCTAGTTTATCAAGAAGGAGTGGTTCCAGAACAAAAATTTACAAATAATTTACTCACCCCCTTGTCATCCAAGATGTTCATGTCTTTCTTTCTTCAGTTGATAAGAAATTATGTTTCTTGAGGAAAACATTTCAGGAATCATCTCCATATAGTGGACTTAAATGGTGCCCCCAAGTTTAAATTTCCAAAATGCAGTTTAAATGCAGCTTCAAATGCAGCTTCAAATGGCTCTAAACGATCCCGGTCGAGGAAGAAGGGTCCTATCTAGCAAAACAATCAGTCATTTACGAAACAATTTGACAATTTATTTACTTTTCAACCTCAAATGCTCGTCTTGTCTGCTCGTAGTCTGTGAGATGTGAGATGGGAGTTTTTCAACATACCCTAACTGTCATAAACAGGAATACACAGAGTTCACACAGAGCTAGACCAAGATGAGTGTTTGCAGTTAAAAAGTATATCAATTGTTTCACTAAATAAGACCCTTCTTCCTCGGCTGGGATCATTTAGAGCTGCTAAATGAAGCTGCATTTAAACTGCATTTTGGAAGTTAAAACTTGGGGGCACCATTGAAGTCCACTATATGGACATAATTCCTGTTTTTTTATCCTCAAGAAACATAATTTCCTATTGACTGAAGAAAGAAAGACATGAACATCTTGGATGACAAGGGGGTGAGTACATTATCTGAAAATTTCTGTTTTAGAAATGAACTAATCCTTTAAAACGTTAATGCAGTCTGACACATTCATAATTAATACACTTTTTTGTGTGCGCTTGAGCACTTATTATGCTATGTGGGCAATTAAAGACTCATTGTTATGATTTATATGGTTTATGAATAAACATGCGACTAATAGTCGACTAATGCTTAAAATTAACAACTACTAGTCAACCAGAAAAATCTTTAGTCAAGGACAGCCCTAAAAATAACAGAGAGATCTGTGACAATACTAAACAGATTCAGATACACACTGCTCAGTTCTAATCTGCAGTTTATTAGTGCCCTGTCTGCAAAAATCAAATTTTGATTCTCCATTTCATGACCCCCTTAAAGAAATAAATTTGTCTTCGTAATATGATATTAAAATAAATGCTGACATGCAGTTGTTACCATTTGAGCCATAAACTCCTCTCTGTTCCAACAATCTGTCATAACGGCAACTTTTCACGATCCAATTAATCTCCAATGGATAAAATAAAGTCTCTGCCTTTACTACTCACTGAAAATCCTTTTTCACTTTGTCAGTAAAATGAATAGTGACATATCTGTGCCCAATCATGCCTGCAGATGACCGTCAAGTACTATGTCCTAGCTGTCTATAGGAACTATAGGAGACTCCAGAGAACAAAAAAAGAAAAGTAGCACCAATCATTCCACTCACCCTTTCCAGTGTAATCTCCTCATACTCAAAGTCAGCCTCAGTACCATTAACCTGTGAACAAAGCAACATGTCAGAGACTATTTACATATTTCAATACTTAAGTCAACAATTTATTATCTTTTACTTTTGCATGTTTGCACAGAAAAGCAATGACTTACAGTGTCCATTCAGGTAAAACAAAGCAAAACAAACATGTAAAGTGCAGTCAGCAGTTAGTTCACTTGTCTTAGAGCACTGTTTCTTACATACCACAATAATCGACACACTATATGTAAAATATTCTTTAATATTCTTTTTCCTGTCAATGACTGAGCTCGTTTGTAATTATTCAGCCTTTAAGAACAAGCACAAACCACTGCTGGTTCCTTCGACGGTGGGCAGGAATATTGAACAAGTGGCAACCTCATTGACTAGCACCCACCTATTATTGCCACGTTTTTATTGTGAACGCAGACAAAGTGATTAATTTTCCTTAAGCCAGCAGCTCATTACACCTCTGCCCATTTTATATTGTTATTAGTTATAGTATTATCATCATATCAGTATTTTTACAGAAAAACTGAATGACAAATGATGTATCAAGCACTAGCACCAGCCTACAATTATCTAAGGTTTGTTTAATATGACAAATATGCATTCATTTTCATTTAAACATGGTTGCCCAGTTTCAGTTCTAATAACAAGTTCAATAATAAAAAAATACTAGAATGACTGATATTTTGTTGAAAGTGTAGTTGTTTTAGATCATGTAACAAATGAATGTATCTTTGTAAAAAACTGTGGCTGTCCCATTTCACGAAGTTAAGCTGATTTGTTTTGAAATGTACTGTATATACCTGTGGTCTGGTAAGTAAACTAAAATAAAAATGTGCACAGTTATATATACAATATGTCTCATGCCATGTCTTGTACTACACTGAACAGAATAGACTAATAGGTGTGTACTGATGTCAGTGGCTGCATAGTGTGTGAGTTTATTATTAGGGTAGAAAATGCATTTGTTTATATATCTTTTTAAGTATGTGTGACTGATGAGCCTGCTGAAGCAGAGAGCTATTACATTAAATTAGTGGCATGGTTGGCTAAGAGCAGACACTGAAACATCAGGATAAACCCATTACACTGCCCCGAAAAGCTGATGATGAGCAGCACACAGAAGCACGAGCAAACGAGCACGACCAAACACAGCTAAAACTCTTAAAGTGGTCCAACAGAATGCCAACACAGTTGACAAAATTAACCTTGACAAGATTTATTGCAATTCTGTTAAATATAACATCATGACGTGTTGTAGAACCACGTGATTCATCTTTTATTTGTGTCTGGGACACCATGAGCCCAGAGACTGTAGTGTACACTGCAAGTTTTTAAATGCCTAGCTTAAATGTGTGCTATAAATGAATAGAGAATAGAGCCAAACTTCAAGTCATCTTCTACTCTGTTTTAGACTCTCCTTTGACGCCTCATGACACTAAACAATAAAAAGAGACAATGATGACCCTTAAACAGTAGTGTCTATTCAGTGATGGTGTATTATGCGACTGCAGTCAAAACAATTTTCCAGAAGAACTCAGCTTTGATTATGTAATGCATAGAGGGATTGGGTCTACGTATTCATTAGCACTGTAGCCGGCTGTGTCTGGTTTGCTCACCATGGAGAGTGCCACATTGCCAGAATCCTAAAAAATTGAGCTAATGAGTAAGGACATAGGCATCCTTTCAGTGATTTCTACTAAATTGTGATTAGTAGTTTTGTAGATTGTATATTTATATTTAGAGCTAAAGGACTTAACTGTTTGCACAATGTACACCTTTTGGGTTAGTATGTGTATACTGTAATTACACAACTATACAGTAAATACTGAACCAAATCAGCATATTAAAAAAAATTCCGAAGATCATGTAACACTGACGAATAGACTAATGGCTGATGGAAATTCAGCTTTTCCATCACAAGAGTAAATTACATTTGAAATATATTTAAATAGAAAAAAAATAAATCAAATTTCACAATAAATGCAATAAACAATCTTAATTA
Organism: Labeo calbasu; assembly: GCA_019740295.1. Taxonomy (NCBI): domain Eukaryota; kingdom Metazoa; phylum Chordata; class Actinopteri; order Cypriniformes; family Cyprinidae; genus Labeo; species Labeo calbasu. The sequence goes on from JAHKKF010530648.1 coordinate 49,037, forward strand.
GGGCTGCACGATTATGTCAAAAATCATAACTGTTGATTATTCCCTTGAAATTGTAATTGCGATTATTAATTTCGATGATCACAATTTACATTTCATGATGTTTTGAATAGCTTTATACCATTGTTTAAAGCACTGCATGCCACCTTTTTATATATAGTTTCTTCTTTAAATATAAAAAATAAAACATTTAAACTTAAAACAATGAAAAAAACCTTAAGATAACCTTAAGACAGCAAGCAGAATAATGCAAGTGGATTTTGTTGTTGTTGTTGTAATTGTGCCTTTGAACAATTACATAATTGTGGCATCTGTAATTGTAATCACAATTAGAAATTTGATTAATTGTGCAGCCCTAATCTTAATAAACCCGAACTTCTGAACTGTAGTGCACATTTTTACTTTGAATTTGCCATTTAAGTTTTTGACTAGGTGTGCAGATATCTTTCAGTAACTAATAAATCTTAAAGTATTCAATGCATCGTCGCAACAAATTCAATAAATTCAGTGGCAGAGTCATTAGCCTAATTTAATTCTCATCTTAAGCGAGTCACAGCAACACTGACCACATAATGTTGTTTCCTCTAAACAAGCCAACCTAAAAACATTATTCTCACCCCACTTGCCTTCACAACATAATTTCCACATGGAATCAATTACAGTCCCCAATCACACAAGACAAAACAGCAGCGAGTCTCATGAGACTCTGTATGCTACCCAGAACCCTCTGCACTGCTGACACAGCATTAAGGCTAAAGTGAAGGTTGAATGTGTGGTGCTTGATGAGAAAAAAACAGACGTAGTGCCTCTGAGTGGCACAATCAAGACTACTGACCTCGCTACTCCACAGGCAGACTCAAGAGAAATGAAGTGGAAAACAAACCCAAGAGAACGCTACCCTTGACTAATGGGCCTCAGAAATGATATACTCTACGCTAACATGACATCGAAGATCCAGAGTTACCCTGATACAAGCACATAGTGCAGTAAAAAAAATATGACTAAAGAAAATATTTCTTGTCAACATGTTTAAAATATTGACTTTCTTAATGAACATTTACAATTATTTCCATGCTTAAAGTACCCAAGATACCAGTGAACATTATCCCATTTTTGACCTCATACTCTTTCAACAAAATCAAATAATTTGTCTAATTAGTTGGTTCAGGTGTGTATGATCAGGGTTGGAGCTGAACTCTGCAGGAAGGTAGATTTCCAGGAACAGGGTTGAGCACCCCTGCCCTAAAGGTACAATTTTTGTGTATTTTTATATTTAGTGTATTTAGACTTTAAGTAGCACTACACAGATCAATCTGTGTATGACATTACAGTACAGTAAGAGCGATTAGAGATCAGAGGGCTCCTTATGTACTAGAATAGTTTTCACTGGTACTTTGATGTCATACACTGACCAGTCTGTGCAGCTTCTTATCGAACACACCTACTGTTGTATTTAGGCATCACTATCTATCCTCCATTCTGGCACATGATGGCCACTTTTCTCAATCCAACTCCAAATATATAAAGCGCTATCCTATGCACTACCAGTCAAAAGTTTTTGAACAGTAAGATTTTTAAAGGAGAAGTTCACTTCCAGAACAAAAATTTACAGATCATTTACTCACCCCTTTGTCATCCAAGATGTTCATATCTTTAAGAAAGAAATTATGTAAACATTTCAGGAATTATATCCATATAGTGGACTTCTATGGTGCCCCCAAGTTTGAACTTCCAAAATGCAATTTAAATGCAGCTTCAAATGGCTCTAAACGATCCCAGCCGAGGAAGAAGGGTCTTATCTAGCGAAACGATCGGTCATTTTTGAAACAAATTGACAATTTCTATATTTTTAACCTCAAACACTTGTCTTGTCTTTGGCACCACTGAAGTCCACTATATGGGGATGACTCCTGAAATGTTTTCCTCAAGAAACTATTTCTTATCAACTGAAGAAAGAAAGACATGAACATCTTGAATGACAAGGGGGTGAATAAATTATCTGTAAATTTGTTTTTTAAAGAAGTTTCTTCTGCTTACCAAGCCTGCATTTGTTTGATCCAAAGTACAGCAAAAACGGTACAATTTTTAAATATTTTTACTATTTAATATAACTCTTTTCTATTTGAATATATTTTAAAATGTAATTTATTTCTGTGATCAAAGCCACGTATTCAGCATCATTACACTAGTCTTGAGTGTCACATGATCTTTCAGAACTCAATCTAATATGCTGATTTGCTGTTCAAGAAACAATTTTTTATTATTACTATTATTATCAATATTTAAAACAGTTTTTGATGAACAGAAAGATCCAAAGATCAGCATTATCTGAAATAAAAAGCATGAGTAACATTATACACTATACCATTCAAAAGCTTGGAGTCAATATATATATATATATATATATATATATAATAGAAATTAATACTTTTATTTAGCAAGGATGCTAAAAATGATAAAGACATAATGTTACAAAAGATTTCTATTTCAGATAAACGAAAAGATTCCTATTTCAGATAAATGCTGTTCTTCTGAACTTTCTATTCATCAAAGAACCCGGAAAAATTCTACTCAGCTGTTTTCAACATAATAATAATAATAATAAAAGTTTTCTGAGCAGCCAATCAGAATATTACAATGATTTCTGAAGGATGATGTGACTGGAGTCCTGATGCTAAAAATTCATCTTTGAAATCACAGAAATAAATCACATTTTAAAACACATACACTTATTTATAGTAAAAAATATTTCAAAATTGTACTGTTTTTGCTATACTTCGGATCAAATAAATGCAGGCTTGGTGAGCAGAAGAGACTTCTTTAAAAAACATTACAAATTTTACTGGTAGTGTGTGTCTTCCTTGTTAAAAATCCAGTTCACTTTAAATACATGACATTACATAAGTAAAAAGAAAATGCCATTTCATGTTTATTTCAAACGGCCACAGAGCAAATCTCATACTAGTGCACATTTTTCTGCTGGCAGCACCTGAAGTAACTTAACAATAACAGCTATAAAAAGGAAACTGATAGAACTATGTGGCATGCTGCTCTGAGGGAATTTCAAAATGTAAAAATTAAAAAAAAAACAAAAACAAAAAAAAGTGTAAACAAGCGAAAGGACACTTACATACGGAGCTGAATCCAAGCTCTCTGTATTTACCACGACAGGGGGAGGATTTGCCTGCAAGAGAAAACAGTCCAGTTAAGGCACTGATTTCAGCACTTTTCCTGTTCCACCTATTTCCATTCCATTTGTTGTGTTTAGCAGATGAGGTAACTAGGAAAAGCCATGTTAAGCATCATTCTATATAGTAAAGGTATATTCACTTACTCTCCACATGACGCTACATAAACCACCACTGGCACTCACACCAGATTAACACAGCGCTGCCAGCATACGTACGTACATGGCATTTTATACTGCAGAACATGCAATGCTGAAGCATGAATGCTATTACGCGCCAAAAGTAGCCTAAAATTAAATCCACTCTCTCTCGCTTGCTTGCTCAATCTCTGTCTGTCTTTCTGTGGGGCTTTCCACTTCCTCCGGCCGGTTGACACGCAGATGCTATTAGTCAAGGGGAGCCGTGGTACTTTACCCGACTCTGGGGCTGATAATCCTTCAGGCCCATCAACGAGCAGTGGAATGGCAGGGATCAAGAAAAAATGACCAACAGGAAGAGAGCAAAAAAATAAGGGGAGGGAGGGGGTGTAGAGGGAAAATAGAGAAAGAAAAAAAGACCTGTGACGTTGATGAAGAGATGACAGCGGGCTCCGCAGGGACAGTGGAGATTGGGATCACAGGGATTATGAGAGTGGAGGGTGGGACAGCATCTGTCTGCTGAACAATAGCATGGAAGGGGAGAGGTCAGGTCACATATACATACACAACAACATAACATTGCACAGAATTGCACTGCAATCACCACGGGGGATGGGTGCAAGTGGATGTCTGTATGAGTGTGTGAGCGAGACTGAAGCAAATCCTGGAGGGGGGGGATCATAGTGGGAAGCTGCAAGATGCTCCGTTTGTGATTATTGGAGAATTCAGACAAGGGAAGAATGGAAATGAGCATGTGAATGAGAATGAGACCATAATCCACACAGTTGCACATGGTACAGCTATGAGGACAAACAGCAGCCGCATATATTTGTGGTTAGACTGCGCAATGCGACTTCCACAGGATAGCATTCATGTTACTGTCAGGATTTTTCCGTGGCTGTCTTTGCGAAAGCTACATGGGTCTTTAGAAACTGCTTTCTTGCACTGTCTGCAGTGCAAGTGACAAACGCTCCTGATAAAACGAACTAAACTGCAAAACATGCAGTCACTCTAGTGCTTGAGTTATTGTTGTAGAGTTATATATTCTTTTTTTTTTTTTTTAGCATTTTACCAATTTGTAAAGAAAAAAAATATTGTAATACTATTTTTTTAAGAAAAAAAATTTAGAGAAAAGAGTTCACCCAATTTTAGACCAATACCACCAAAACTTTCACGCTTCACAAATTTCATAAAGACACTAAAAGTAACCCATATGAACTGAGCAGAATCTACTGAAGAGACATGATCAGTTCATATATACTTTATGATTTATAAACATAGATCAACACATGCATAAAGCCCATAAAATATGGCAAGAGGAAGCTCAAACTTCCTGGCTTGACACGCAAGAATCAGGTTTCTCATGTGTATTGCAACAGTAGTTGAGCTGCTGTTGACCATCTTTGATGAGTTCTGTGTACATGCATTGATCAATTTGTCAATGTTAATTAAAAAATTGTTTCAAAGATAGACAGTGTTATGGTTTGGAACAACATGACCATGAGTCATTGAATGTTCATTTTTAGGTAAACTCTCCCTTTTAATGTTGAGCCACGGGGTACTTTGCTATGGAACTTTCAGGTCAGATGCAGATGAAGTTGTAGGTCTGGAACCTACTTTATGCAACCGCAAACACTTCTAGCAACATTAGCAGAACTGAAGTCATAGCACAATACAAACATGCTTTGCATTCTTATAGTTAGAACTAGGGGTGCCAAAGCAGTAATTAACGTCAGTTTTTTTGCCAGAGGAAGTTTTAAAGAGTTAGTTAAAACATCTGAGGTTCGTTAGCCTCACAGTACCAGAGGAACACATGTTAAGTAGCAGTGGTGGACGAAGTACACGAGTGAAAGTACAGATACAGTATGTATAATAATAAAGTATCACTCCAGTAAAAGTATGAAGTACTCCTTTTCAATCTTACTTGAGTTAAAGTACAAAAGTACTTGATTTTTAATGTACATATAGGAACACTCCACTTTTTTTGAAAATAGGCTAATTTTCCAACTCCCCTAGAGTTGAACAGTTGAGTTTTACCATTTTCAAATCCATTCAGCCGATCTCTGGGTCTGGCGGTAGCACTTTTAGCATAGCTTAGCATAGATCATTGAATTCGATTAGACCGTTTGCTTCTTGCTCAAAAATGACCATATATAATGACGATATTTTCCTATTTAAAACTTGACTCTTCTGTAATTACATTGTGTACTAAGACTAACAGAAAATGAAAAGTTGTGATTTTCTAGGCTGATACTATAATAGTATAGTATTATTAGGAACTATACTCTTATTCCGGCGTAATAATCAAGGAACTTTGCTGCCGTACCATGGGTGCAGCAGACGCAATGATATTACACAGCACCTGAAAGTGACCGGCACTACACAAGTTTGTGTAGATGCAGAGTTGCAGCTGGCAGAGTTGACAGCTGCGTAATATCATTGCACCTGCTGCACCCACAGTACAGCAGCAAAGTTCCTTGATTATTACGCCGAAATGAGAGTATAGTTCCTAGCCATATCGACCTAGAAAATCACAACTTTTCATTTTTCGTCCTTCTCTGTACACAATGTAACTACAGAAGAGTCAAGTTTTAAATAGGAAAAATATTGAAACTCTTTGGTCATTTTTAAGCGAGATGCTAACGGTCTAATCAGATTCAATGATCTATGCTAAGCTATGCTAAAAGTGCTACCGCCAGACCCAGAGTTTGGCTGAATGGATTCGAAAACGGTAAAATTCAACTGTTTAACTCTGGGGGCGTTGGAAAATTAGCCTTTTTTCAAAAAAAGTGGAGTGTTCCTTTAAGTAAAAATTACTGCTTGATGAATGTTGTTTTGTAATTTTATATAGGCTACTTGTATAATTAAATTTTATATTATGTATTTTATATAATCCTCCTGCTCAAAATACTGGGTTTTTCTTAAAATAACCACTATATGGAGTCAAGATATATTTTTGTTGTTGGTATGGAATTATGTTGACAAGAGTGATGTAGAATTATTTACCATGAAGCTTATTTACCATGAAAATCTGAGAGGAACCTATTTTACTATGAGCAATCTAATATTAAGCAGCAAGAAAAAAAGTGTTTTACAGTTTTCAGTTACATATGATATGACAATATATATATGTAAAAAAAAATAATAATTAGTCTGTGTGGTAAAACACCCCTGGCCACTTGGAGTAATATGACCTCAGAGGGCATCACTTCCCACTATGATAATTACTGTAGTTACTATGTTCTGAACATCACATCCTTTGTTTTATTTGGACTTTATATTTAAAAATGACCTCAAGTTAGCATCAGCCAGCTAATTTGCTAGACAGTTAACATCAGCTAACAACTGTTATCAACTGTTATTTTGGCTTGTCTTTGTCATTTTAAGCTAAAACTGCTTGTACTGTGATTTTGCTCCAAATGTATAAAGAAAATGGCTTTGTCAGAGTGGCAGCATTTTACCTGTGGGAATTTTAGTTAAAAAAAAAAAAAAATATCGAACAAAATGAAAACAACAAGGAAAACTATTCACAGAAAAAGTTACACAGTCCTTAAAGAGGGTGTTTTCCCCCACTCTACATATAAATTATTATGAATTGTCCAGTAGCCAGCAAGTCAGTCAGGAAGATTTGTGGATACAGATACATAATGTGTGTTTACAAAAAACAAACAAAAAAGCATTGTGGAGTGTTACTGAGATTCTTGCTACTTGTTTTTTGAGCTGTGTGATGAAAAGCAGAGAGACGAACTTTTTTCTACATATGCACGGGCAAGACACATTCAGTACTTGGCCAATGATGCACAATATACAGAGATTTCACAAATAACTCTGCATACATCTAAAAAAAGAAACTTTGAAGGTATTTCACTCAGTCAAGCTCTGAAGTGTGGCCATACAGGATTTATAGGCGTCCGTTTTAATTCTCAGTAAAATACGCTGACATTTTACCATGGTAAACAGCTTGGAATGGCTCATTGAATCCCTTTGGAAAAATCTGACGGCAGTGATGCTATTTTATGCAGAGCAACATTTAAGTCTGTGACTGTTTAGGAGCAAATCCTCTAGTGCTTGGACAGGTATGTTAATATTTAATCAGAGGCGTCATGCCCATTCAAACCAAAGGGGATGCATGCCCCCTCAGGTTTTTGACCAAATGGATTTTGAATGCATCTTCCTAATAAATAAATAAATAAAAATAATGTTTTACATTTGATAATTAAGTTTTGCAATTATTGCAATAGTCTGTAATAAAGACATGACATTTTTAAAACATTCTTAATAAGTTTAAATAGTAGGGATGCGCAGAATTTTCGGCAGAGAGAGAAAAAAATGGCAGAAAATATGAGCCAAAAAGCAGAGTTCACTCAAATAATGTGCCGACAAGAAATTTCTATGTAATACACTTGCTTCTCTTCGCAGTAGCGCTACTGTGCTGTAACATGCTGTAGCAGAGCTGTACTGGGCAACACTGGTAAAATTACACTACCCTCTCATCTGCTCCCACTATGCTCTGCTCACATGCTCTGATAATAACAGCTCTGTAGGACAATATATTATTTGGATAATTAGTTAAAGTTATATCTGATTCTGTTGCATAGAGCTAAATAAAAAATAATATACTGATAATTAATATTATTATATTTTCGGTCCAGTTTTATTGTGTTATTTTCAAATTGTGGTTATTTTATTGGCTTGTACTTTTTGAATTTTAATTAAAATTTTTATTGTATTATTTTCAAAGTGTGGTTATTTTATTGGCTTGTTAAATTGGAAGTTAAATTAAAAAAATTACTTTATATCATTTCATGAAATAGTAAATAATTATTGTAAAGCATTTTCTGTTTGTTTGTTTTTTTACACACTGCGGTTCAAATGTTTGGGGTCAGTAAGCCTTTTCTTCTCTAAGAAATGAATAGTTTTTAATTTAGCAAGAAAGCATTAAATTAGGGCTGGGTAATATGGCAAAAAATTAAAATCTCAATTTTTTCAGAACGTTTGACCTATTCTCAGTTTTTTACAATTTTTAAGCAATCAACTTGAAAATGTAACTACAACATGATTCAAGTAACTTCTTTATTAAGCCTCTAGTTAACGAATAATAATAAATGTTACTTTAGCGATAAATCAATATATTAGAATGATTTCTGAAGGATCATGCAACACTGACAACTGAAGCTATTCATAATATTACTGTTTTTATTGTAGGTATAAAAGACTTCCTTAAAAATAAAATAAAATAAAATAAAATAAAAATATATATATATAAATATGTATAAAAACACACACACTGGGTTTACTTGATTTTAAACAATACTGATGACACTTTAAATGTTGTGGTGCCTAAACCCCAAACATGCGGTCTGCACAGAAACTAAAATTAGAGCTTGTCAATAGCATTGACTGGAGTCCCACTTTAACATTCCTCTATAGACCTTTAATTGTGGGATTAATTGCTCTAAATGAATTTAACATGGAAAAATCTGCTATCACATTAGCAGATAAAAAGCTTGGCATCGACTTAACAATAACTGACATTCAAAAAGGAAAAAAGATGAATAATACACAACAATCCAATATGCTAAGACAATATAAGGAATGTGAGACTGGAAAACCACAAAGAAATGCAATAACAAAACAGAGGCACTCTGAGACACTAAGGG
>JAHKKF010530652.1:0-16038 GCA_019740295.1 Labeo calbasu
GTTTCGATCACTAGTTTAGATTCAGTTGCTGTTGTAGTTTTTGTGGTAGGTTTAGTTTCTGTTGTTTCAAACACCAGTTTAGTCTCAGCTGCTGTTGCTGGTTTAGGTTCAGTTGTAGATTTAGTTACAACTGGTTTAGTTTCTGATGTGGGTTTAGGATCACTTGCTGTTGTAGTTTTTGTTGTTTCGATCACTAGTTTAGATTCAGTTGCTGTTGTAGTTTTTGTGGTAGGTTTAGTTTCTGCTGTTCCAAACACCAGTTTAGTTTCAGCTGCTGTTTTAGTGTCAGTGGTTGGTTTAGGTTCAGTTGTTGTTGTAGGTTTGTTTTCAACTGCTTTAGAGTCTGACGCAGGTTTAGGATCACTTGTTATTGTAGTCTGTGTTGTAGATTTAGCTTCAACCAATAGTTTAGATTCAGTTGCTGTTGTAGTTTGTGTGGTAGGTTTAGTTGCTGTGGCTGTTTTAGTTTCAATTGCTGGTTTAGGTTCAGTTTTTGTTGCAGGTTTAGTTTCAACTGGTTTAGGTTCTGATGTGGGTTTAGGTTCAGCCACTGTTGTAGTTTCAGTTGCTGGTTTAGGTTGTGAAGCTGGTTTAGGCTGTGTTTTATTTTCTAGCACTGCTTTAGATTCTGATGTGGCTTTAACTTCAGTTGTTATTTTAGTTTGTGTTGTAGGTTTAGTTTCAGTCACAGGCTTAGGTTCAGATTTAATTTCAGGTGCTGCTGGCTTGACCTCCTTCACCACTGGTTCAGTGTTCGATTTAACACTGTAAATAAAATAAAATTATAATTGAGACAGTGTTAAGCAAGAAATAGAAACCATGACGATGTACAACTGAGAGATGCTGTGTAGATTACCTTTGCACAGGCGCAGACTTAACAGATGCTGCAGTGTCATCATCATCACTGATATCTACCCTACAAACCACATACATACACAAAAGCAAAGAGGATGAGGAAAAAGGTGACAATATTACACAGGTAAAGTGGGACACAAACTTAATATTGTTTTTTTTGTTTGTTTGTTTGTTTTGTTTAATGGAAGCAGATGCACATAATGATAGCCATATCATCAACTGTGCCACTTTAACTGTCTTCACTCTATTTACTTTAGTCAGTGTGTGCTAGTACCTTTTGGCAACAAAGGAAGTGCTCTCAACAGAGCTGTCAGGCTTCTCTGAAGATCTGGAGATAATAGATGTGAACATTGTGCAGTGAGGAATAGGATATGCATTCATCTTAATATTTTCAGCAAATAGTGGTACAGATGAAAATTAAGAATAAAAAGGGAAAAGTCACATGGATGCACTGCGTTAAATGAACTATTAAAGTTGACCATTAAAAAGAACAGCCGCCCATTAGTTAACAAATAACATATACATGAAATATGAAATTTGTAACTGTGTTTTTATAGTTATTATTTTGGAATAAATATAAAAATGCTTAAGAAGCATTTTGATGAAAAATATTATATTGTTTGTTTTAATAAATATAAATTAATTACATTGTTAATGTAAAATTACAAGTTATTTAAAAAAATTACAACAGCTGTCACTGGAGAGATACACCTTTTTACCTTCTTTTGCTCTAAAGCGTGTGTATTAAAGGTACATATTATTGACTAATGTGCCTGGTATTACCATGACACATGTCCAAAATATGGTGCATTTCCAGAAGTTGTATTTTCAACAAGACACTTACTCATATTTCTTTGCAGCTGACATCACGTATGAACGGCGATTTGCTGCCGATCCCTTCAGCACACCGCTGGCTGCCTCTGTCCTACACACACACACACATACACAAAAAAGGTTATTTTATAAAGAGGAACATGAAGTCACCTTGGATAAATCAATCTGTGGAGTGTGGTCTCTCACCTCTTTTCCATTTCCTCCGGACTCAGAGATGGTTCAGACTGCACTGGCTTTTCATTGCTGGGCCGAATTGTGTGTGGGGCTCTGGGAGAAGAAAATTTATGGAAATAAACATAATTAAGAAGTGCTAAAATAAGCTCAAATGCTTTGTGTGCGTGACCCACATGCTTGAGTGTTTTCGGGTAACTTACATTTTCTTGTAAGTGTCCGATGGCTTTTTGTTGAAGCTATTTATTCCGCTAAAAGGGAGGAGAGACAAATAGCATTCCAAAACTGATTTATCTTTTATTAGCAATTACAAATCATATATTAGAAATGTAGTTTAAGTGTAAAAATGCATCTATATTAATTTAAAGGAATTTATTGGTGATGTTCTAATGTCTATAGAGCGGGTATTTGCAGTATTCTTACGCATATCCATTGGATGAAGTGGATGTTGGCTTAGAATCGGTTTTTGTGAATACCCCTCTGCAAAAGTACATTTTCACAAGTGAGGAAAATAATACAAAGGCATTGTTGATAAAGATAACTTTTGACTGAAAGAGCATTCTCATTACCTGATTATGTATCCTGATGTTGGTGTTTTTGGTCTGTGAATATATGAAAATACTGTCAATTTTAACATGTAAAAACATGGTTCTGTTAAGAACTGACAGGTTCTTTGGGGAACCAAAATGGATCTTCCATGGCATCACTGTGAAAATCCCTTTATTTTTAGGAGTGTATATATGATATATCTATAGACCCTATTCCCTCTTATTTTCCACAAACTGTATCTCCTTCTATCACTCGTACATTATCAGGTATCTCCACTGCTTAAAAAGCACATAATCTTATAATAACAGAACATTTCAGCTCACTTTTTTTTCAATGTATCCATTTCTAAAACACTTTTTTTACTTCTTAGAGAACAACCAGCTAGACAACAACGAGTCAAGCTTCAAAAGCAGACATAGAAACCTTGCTATCAGTCAACAAAGCCCTGCGGTTGGCAAAAGCCTCCTCTCAATCATTCATCCTCATTCTGCTGTACCATTCTGTAGCCTTTAACACAGTAATTCACCAGACCCTTATTGTTCACAGAACTGCACTTCACTGGTTTGAGTATTACTCCACAGACAGATTCTTCATGATGTATAGGTGTCAACTAACTGCTGGTATGCCTCAGGGTTGGGTTATTGGTCTTTTACACTTTCTGAAATACACAACATAGATGTGACCTATCATCCAGGAACATCAATTTTCCTTACAGTCTTACAGTGGTCTTGGACTGCCAGGAAATTGGGGATAGTGTTTGACCACCATCTAAACTTTACAGACTACATCACCAAGGACAAATAGTCATGCAGTTTTTTTTTCTTCTTCTTTTTTTTTTTTTAATGCTGCACAACGTATTTGGTCTCTTGTCATTTCTACACTGGACTGTCACATTGCTCTTGTAGCTCAAATCTCTGAAACTGATTCAAAATGCAGTGTTGTGTTAGGTCTTCAGTGAACCTAAAAGAACACAGCACAGTTCACAAATGACTCTTTACCTAGCCATTTGTAGGTCACTTTGGTCTTTTAAATAAATAAACGTAAATGCAGATCTCATAAAGAGTAATAATGCATACTTCTCTGTGTCGGATATGGGCTGGGGCGCATTGACTGTGGGTGAGGAAACAGGACTTGTTTCTTCAAATACACCATTTGAGCGATTTGATCGCACTTCAGTGATCCTACAAGAGAGAGGGATGCGTTAGATAAATTGTACTGTGTACTTTCAACTTTGTTATAATATTTATTTCTCACCATGGTTTCTCCTCCTCCTCCTCTTTCTCAAGATTTTCTTGCTGTCGTCTCTGTATCCAGCTGCTGTCTCCTTTTAGAGCGGTGCGGACCTTTGTGGTCCGCAAAACCGACTGTCTGTCCCCCTCTGAAATCAAGACAGCCCAGAGCTTATCATACACAAACATATAAAGACATGTTTTGATATCACTAGACTACACTGAGCCAAAAGGTTGATTGTTACAATTGTATGAGACAATGCGATGAGTGTTTAGAATTAAAAAAAAGAAAAGGTATAACTGAAAGGTGAGTGTGTTAAGCAATGTGTGACATGTGGCACGACAGGATTTGATGCTGTGACGCAGGACATCATTGTTTTGGTTGTAAGTGTGGAATGCCATAAATTAATAGCTCTGACTTTTGCACAAACACTGACAGTTTGACATGTGAGAGATTCAATAAGATGAGACATGCTGAAACATAGGCTACTGGAACTTACCTTTGGACATTGTTAGTGGCCCTCTAGTCAGAAAGGTCTAAAAACTTACTCAAAAGACACCTGGAGTGAAAAAAAAAAAAAAAAAGGGTCAGTAACTAAAAAAGGCACACTAAAATATAAAGATCGAACAAATGTTTCTTGAGCATCAGAACAGCATATTAGAATGATTTCTGAAGGATCGTGTGACACTGAAGACAGGGTAAAACAGGGTTCAGCTGTGCTGATATGAAGGAATTTTCACATTTTCACAAACGTTTTAAATATTTTAAATCTCATACTGTAATGTCCATAAGCTTATAAAAAAGTCCTGTATAAATATTTAAACAGAATAATATTTCATAATATAACTGTTTTTACTGTATATTTGATAAAACAAATGCAGCCTTATTGATAATTAAAAATAAACAAATAAATAAATAAGTAAATCAAACTCAGCAACCCCACACTTTTGAATAGTAATGTATATTAATAAATTAACTGTTGTAGTGCTGGATGCACTGCATTTTTTAAAAATAATCAAGTATACAGTGAATTACATGGTTCGAGCTATAAATTGTATGTGCACAACGGTGACAAATTGTTGACAAGCTAAACTACCACAATATATATTTCTCATTTTGAGACTGCCAAACAAAAATGTTACACAACTCTCCTTCAAGAAATTCCAATAAACTAGGAAAAAAAAAAAACACATCCAGGAAATTCTCCAAGAAACTGTGAGACTTTCCACATCCACCACAGAAAACAAGGAAGTTGGAGAGTCATACTGACGGCATATTAAAATAGTTTCAGTTATGCAAGTCAAATTACTTAATTTCTTTACAACATAGCCCATCATGAATGTTTGTTTATTTAATCAGGTTGTTTTGAACCGAAGATACAGATCCTAAAAAGTACATTCATGACTTTCTTTTCTAAACCATGTAGAAGAGCCTGTCCATCCAGACAGAAAACACACGCACACTATCTGACGACAAAATCTGAACACTTGATCATATTCAGCAAATTTCATTATGTTTATTACATTACATGCTGAATGTTAGCCTACCTATTTTTTTAATACCACATTATTGTTTCCAAAGGCACTTTCTTTAAGTTCAGAATCAACCACCCTTAGTATAGTTGTTTGGAAGAGTAACCATGATATATAATGTCCAAATGTGACATAGGGCTTTATTGCCAGTAAACTAATTTTCTAAAGTCCATAAGGCCAAAGTCGCTCGTTCAGTCCTCATTGCACCACAGTGACACAAAATGACCTTCAAGAGTCAACACAGCTTGTGCAATACGAAACATGTTTGAATAGTGATTGCGACAGTGACAGAGTGAAAGCCAAATCAAAGATATGAAGGCAAAAACACTTTCACTCTGCTATATAATCAGGTAGTACAGATGAAACCAGCAGATATATACACAGAACTGTAATAAAAATGTCATCAGTAAGTAGCTGTAGCAGTAAGTAGCTGCCAACCCCAAACAGTCCCATAACACATTATAAACAAGTAGTTTGTGGAGTTTTATCAAAAGGAACAGATGACTTACCTTATTAATGTCAGTTTAGCTGCAGTATGTAGGCAGATGCACTGAGCAGTGCTAGTGATTTCGACTGACTGATTGTGAGCTCTGTCAATACACACACATTCTGGGGAGGTGTTCCCTGACAGCTCTCTCCTACATCAAGCAGGTACGGGCGTGGGCACAGACCCGCTTAGCCAGTCAGGTAGGCCAGGCCAACCAAACCTATAGGTGTGTACTCTGCATGTGTGTGTCTGTGTACTTCATGTTTTGGCTGCAATGGGAGGTACGATACTCTCCCACCTTTATTTGTGGAATTATGTCGCATTTACAGCACAAATTCAGATAAATGTACACCAAACAGTACTGGAAATGATGTCACATAAAATCCGAACTGGCTGAATCGACAGAGAGTTAAGCTGCCTTCTGCACGGCTAAAAACACACACGCACACCGGTGTCCAGAGGGACGGCATGAGATCACAAGGTGTTCCTGAGGGACTGTTCCAGAAGAGCTTCCAAAAATAACAGCATGTGCCACCTATTAAAGAAAGGCTTGAAGTCAATGAAGAATAAGGATGTCTGAAATAAAAAAAAATTACAAATTGAAAAATCTACATTAAAACACATGCCAAATTTTGAAAAGTAATGTTTGTTGAACTTTTTTTTTTTTTTTTTAATTATAGGGATGTAATTACTCTGTAGCAAACAGATTTCACATATATATACATATATATAATGTATGTATGTATCAATTATTTACTTATTTTATTTATTTATTTTTAATTTTACCAGCTGGACATTAAAAAAAATCTAATTAATAAAAAACTCCAATTTTAAATCAGAAATTTGTCATAAAATGTGTATTCATGTAATTGTATTCATGAACACACATTTTTATAATGAATAGACCCAGGGTTTTTTTGTAAAAAAAAAAAGCACATATTTTTCTATTTATTTTCATTAAAGCTTTGAGTTATGATAGATATGATAACTTTACGCTGAATCAAAAACTCACACGCCGTAGACTTTCTAAAGTAATGCCTGCCTACTAACTGCTTACATAAACTTGTCAACAATAACTCAATGTTCAGTGGAGGTGAACGGCTGAGTCACTAAATAGAGATTGTGGGGCTGATCCAAACCACACTATTTAAAACAGGTGGGGTGTGTACAGTCTCTAGGATACTCACTAAACCCAACAACCAGTGTTCTGCTGCCATCAGACACACTCACACCCCTGTGAACATGCGAGAAAGCTAACAGGCCTGATGTGGTTTCACCATGGGTTACACCTACTGCTACAGGACAGGAACAGGTTTGACGACTGTGAGTCATAGTGATAGCGATTCATATCTGTGAGTAGAGAATCTCAGCTATCTGAACAACACCCCCAACTCCCATCCAACGCCTGCTTGTGGAATTGCAAAAATGCATCATTGAGGAAACACTGCTGTCGCATGTCTTTTGTGCAAGATAAAAAGCATCACTAATACATGGCTAGCATGAAGTAATAGTTACATTCATATGCGATTGAAGGTGTTCAACATTGTAGAGGAGGTGGAATTGGGCACAGAAAAAAAAAATCAGTTGGTAAGAGATTGTACATTCATCCTATAATTACTCTAATGGTTACGAGATGGATCATACGTCATGATGATTAATACTCTATAATTAAATTATTTGTAAACAAAAGTAATTGATTGCAAGTTAACATTAATTGTGGGGCAAACTAGCATTTAGGTCAAAAACATGAGGGCCGACATTTTTTTTTTATATTTGTTTGAATTATTTCTAAAATGACACAATTATGTGCAAAATGTTGCATTACGTAAGTAAAATGGGAAGCGGATTCCATTTCATTTTAAGTATCCAAAAAAGAAACACGACACATTTAGAAACTTGATTTGAAATTTATATGTCAAAGTTCTGAAAAACTGAATAGCTGTTACATAAACTTTGAATTCTTTTGGACCAAAACAGAATGAGACCAATGCCCACAAGTGCTATCTGAATTCAACATCACAGTTGAACTACATGTCATTACATCCTGGTAAAAAGGTACATTAAGAATAGGAATGATTAAGTGCATTGTTAATATAGCCTAGTAAACACTGGTAATCCAATGGATACATCAAAGGGTCATATTGCAGTTCAGCAAACAGTAATTCATGTCAATCAATCTCCAGCTTCGCTGTGGCGTTACGCTCCTTTACGTAGATGTGGGTAGCTCTCCACAGTGCGCACTATCGCCTCTTGTAAAGGCACCAGTGGCTGGTAACCCATATCCTTTTTGGCCCGAGCGCAACTGTAGTAGTGGTGGGTGCCGGCCAAAGCTACTCTCATAGGGGTGAAGGTGGGTTTGATCTGGATCAGGGGCCGTAGTACCAAAGCGATCAGCCACAGCAGTAGGGCTATTCCATAGACCAGTGTGTAGGGCAGGTGGTATCGTGGAGCACTGTAGCCCAAACCCACCAGAATCTGTGACATGAAATCCCAGAAACGCACCGGCTCATCGTTGGTGATGTGGTAAGCCTGTTAATATGAGGACACTGAAATTGAATGTGGTGTGTTTCTTTCACTTCAGCTTGGTTTAAATGGGTTCTAAAAATCTCATTGGTTCTCATATAGAAAAACTAGAACTTGTTCAAGACTTTGTATTACATGCTCATCTTGAATTTCATTTGATTAAATACAGTATAAAAAAGGTTCACCAAAAGAGCTGTTGTCCAGTAGAGGTAAAATGTTAAAAAAGACATGTATTTATTTATGTATGAATAATTTACTAGTTTACAATTTTATCTATATTTAAATTTACATTCTGGGGTACATTTTAACTCCTAGTGAGTAATAATAATAATTACAAATATGTTTTAACAACTAAAACAGTATTTAAACAAGACTATAATACTTTAATAGTACTTTAAAAGTAAAAAAATGCTAATACCACTTGTTTAAGGCTTTAGATTAAATGCTTATCTTGAATTTCATGATTAAATACAGTATAAATGTTTGCCAAAAAGCTGGCAAAATGTGGTAAAATGTTAATAAAGACATTTATTCATTCACTCATTCATTTATTCATTCATTCATTCATGAATAATTTACTAATTTGCAATTTTATCAATATTTAAAATTAAATAACATTAATTCAGAGTCAGATTTTACCTCCTAGTAAGTAATAATAATTACAAATAATTTTTAATAACTATAATAGCATTTTAAAATGACTATTTATTTGTTTATTTATTTATTTATTATACTGCATACTACTACCATTTATAAATAATTTACTAATTTAAAATATTATTATTATCAATAATTAGTCATAATTCCAAGTAGATTTTTATTATTACACTATGTAAAAAAAACAAAACAAAACAAAACAAAACAAAACAAAAAAACATTTGTTTGTTTGTTTGTTTATTTATAAGTAATTTACTCATTTACAATTTTATCAATATTTAAAATTAAATAGCATTAATTCAGGGGCAGATTGCAACTTTCTAATAATTACAAATAATTTTACTAACCATAATAGTATTTATTTATTTATTTATTTATTTTACTGCATACTACTACTATTTAGAAATGATTTACCAATTTAAAATATTCATATGATAATAATAATAATAATAATAATAATAATAATAATAATTCCAAGTAGATTTATTACTACACTATATAAAAGAAACATTTATTTATTTATTATATAATCATCGTCATCATCATTATTACACTTAATACTATAATAACACTAACATAATTTGTAAATACTACTACTACTACTACTACTACTACTAAATTATTATTTTCTAGCTGTTGTTTTTTTTTTTAATTGTAAAGTAATAAATTATTATTTATTTATAGGGTCCGTTACAGGATCCTTCATTTTTATCAAAGGCTCAATGAAAGTTCACCAGTACCAACTGAAATAAATTAGCCACAAGTCTGCCACAATAAACAGATTGGTCTTGGAGACCAATTTCTTTTTTAAGCATTTTCAAATAGAGGAAGTGTCCCTATGTCATGTTTGCTGGCAAGGCTGTGCAGCAGCTTTTTTTTTTTTTTCCTGACATGTTTAATTAACCATTACTTAATAGGTTTAGCTACTGGGGTTAGTTACTGACACAGTTTTGGCTAGCATAGATGAAAAAACACTAACCCAACTAATTTCACATTTTTAAATCACACTAAAACATTTTTTATTATTATTATTAATATTTTTCAATGGTAATTTTCAAATTTTCCAAGACTGAATAATTATGACAACATTCAAGGTCTCTCAAGATGTGCTGAAAATCTGAATAAAAACTGCATATAATAAGCTTTATTGACCATTGCTGCATTTAATGAATGACTAAAAACCCCTATGAGAGATTTGAGAGTGTTTTTGTTATTAATGAGTTTCCCTGGAAATGGACCGTCAAAACTTGATGCATCATTCATGTGGGTTGTTTACACATTATACACACACACACACACGTGGGACTAGATCTTTGAATGCACATCTAGAAACATCTCTCGCTCATTCAGTTCCTCACATACTCTTTCACACACATTCCATACCTGACCGCAGAGTGGAGAATCAGCCTTAAGGTGTTCAGCTGCTAAAATATGCCCATGAACTACATTCTCCACATAAGTGAAGTCCACAAGATTGGATCCATCTCTAAAAAGCAAATCAGCATTAGACAGCACGTGATTCACTTACTGATCACATCACCTCCATCACATTAAGATACAGTGGGGACCAAATGTCAAAACCCACATCTGAGACTCAATATCTAATTTAAAGCAGGTTATACAACAAAAATTTAAAACAAACAATGGTGCCAAAAGAATAAAACAGATTTAAAATTCTGCACCAGGTCACTGATCAAATAAAAACAAAAAAAAAAAAAAAAAAATTCACACAGGTGGTCAAATTTTCTTGCTTTCACTGAAGCACAAGATGCTTTCTAGATCATTCTCAAATCATGCTGCAGAACATGATCTTCAGGTTTTGTGCATGCCACCTTTAATGCTGCGGGAGTCCAATCCTGTCCCTGGACGGCCACTTTCCTGCAGAATTTAGTTTCAACACACTTGCATGAAAGTTCTAGTAACCCTGAAGGCCTTAACTAGCTGGTTCAGGTGTGTTTAACTGTGGCTAGAGCAAAGATCGGCAGCAGGGTTGGGCAACTATCCATTAAAGCAAAAAAAAAGACTGCTCCAACAACAACAACAAAAAAAAAAGTCAAAACATATTTAATACATACAAAAATAAACTATTTTAAGTAACCGTTGACTATTGTTGTTAAGAATCCTTGGCCACGTTGAGCTTTCTGGCAGATAACATCCTCTTTGTGGTCGGTGCTATCCGCTGAGTCAGCCAGACAGTTTACCGACGTTACTGTGAATGGATAATTCGAGGTGTGTTTTCAAACATTTCTAGCAAAATTTAAAAAAGAACTGAAATATTATGTAACTTCTGCTTATAGGTGTATACCGCTTTAGTTCAACTGTTCTTGCCACCCGCTATCTCTGTTGGTATCAGCATCAACCACTGAAAAACCCATATGGGCCAAAAAACTTCCATTTCCATCACAATATGTGGTCAGATAGGGAGCACTGCCAGATTCACATTTTCCAAAACACTGTACACAGTCTGACAAAGCACCACTGCTGCACAGTCACTGGGATATCAGAGAGATATGATGTTCTTGGTTAAGTGTTTGTTTTAGAAACGTCCATAGTAAAATACCTTAGGAACACAAACACTCCGGAAGTGGTACAGAAATGTGCTATACATTTACATTTACATTTACATTTATTCATTTAGCAGACGCTTTTATCCAAAGCGACTTACAGGTGGGGAATACATCAAGCGATTGAGCTATAAGTGTGCAGTTTGGACCAATTATCTCAACTGGACTGAAGCACGGGTGAGGCCAGTGTTTAAGTGGACAGGACTTCAATAAAACAAGGTGGGCAAAGTATAGTACATAAGAACTGCATGTAAAATTGCCAACAGACAATACAACGCAGCACAAAGGTTCAAAAGACCAAATAACAAAACAACTACAACAATTTTTTAAAAGCAGGTGCGCCCATGCCCACCTGAGCCCACCCAGACCCAACTGTAGGTTCACCTGTGGACTTAACACAATTTGGTCTACTTCGCAATATCACTGGGTTAACACATCTAAGCAATAATGGTTTGGCTGGGTACTGTGTAATGCTCTTTGGTCTTCTTTTTTTTTTTGCTTTTTGCTCTGAGAACAATATTCTTTACTGATATTGTTGCTACTTCTACGTTTAGTACTATGCTTACTAACATTACATGGCATTTCATGTCAAAACGGTTGCTGACAGTCAAGATAATACTCCAGGTGACAGTCTGCCACCTAGTGGATTAGTGGACTCTCTGCACCACTGTTTTAATGTGGTGGTACACAGGGGTTAAATTGGGATTTTTTAGTTTGGGGGGGCTCTATAGTGTCAGACTTTTATATATATACAGTGACATGCGAAAATTTGGGAGCCCCTTGCAGAATCTGTGAAAATGTTAATAATTTTAACAAAATAACAGCGATCATACAAAATGCATGTTATTTTTTGTTTATTACTGTCCTGAGTAAGATGTTTAAATATACTCCATAAGACAAAAACATAGCTGAAATTATTAAAATAACCCCCTTCAAAAGTTTGGGAAGCCTTGGTTCTTAATACTGTGTTTGGTTACCTGGATGATCTACGACTGTTTTTTTTTTTGTGATGTTTTGTGATGGTTGTTCAGGAGTCCCTTGTTTGTTCCGAACAGCTGAACTGAGCACTGATCTTCAGAAAAATCCTCCAGTTCCTGCAATTTCCAGCATCTTTTGCATATTTGAACCCTTTCCAGCAGTGACTGTGTGATTTTGAAATTCATCTTTTTACACTGAGGACAATGGACTACTTGCACAACTACTTCCGCATTCTAATTATTACGGTTTGGAAGTTTCCGGTTAGCAGTCAGCGCACCTACATACAGACAGTTTCTCATGAGAACGCAGAATATTACTACAATTTAGGGTTGGCATTTCTTTAAAAAAAACAATTAATCATATTCTCTGCATTAACATGAATCATCTTCAATCTGGTGAAATGTTACTATAAATATATTTCCCTTCTGTATGTGCATTTGCCGAATTCTCATGAACAGTATTTTTCTTTTACTGATCATATTTCATACCTGTTGAATGTACGAGTTTGGCTGATTAACACCCTTACGAAAAACCATGGTTTTACTATAGTAAGTGTGCCAAGTTTTTTGCGTTTTTACTATTTGTATAACAACAGTTTTACTACAAATAGCATACCATCGTTAAACTAAGCGTAGTAAAACCCAAGTTAATTTGTATTTATATGCTTTAACTTCAATTGCAATTTTTGGTTTTATTTGTAAGTAAAACCATGGCTAATTTGTTTGTGTGTATTCGTGCTCTTATTCCGAGCGTCTACTGCTTACTCCATTGTTTAAAATGGCTGAATGGATGTGTGGTAATGGTCTTTTTTTTAACAATGTTAAACATTTAAATCATTTTTAACAGTAACACGGTGCCAGTACGACTACTTTGAATATTCATATTTTGGCATTAGGCTACATACAGTGAAATGATGACACAGAATATGACACAGAATAGTGACTAACATATTTACAGATAAATAAAGGTTAATTATGATCTTATTCATCAGGGCCCGTATTCACAAAACAAAGGCTAAAAGTAGCTCATAACTTACAAAATAATGGGTGTGTCAGTCCTAAATTTAGGACACCTACATTTTTGCTCTAAAAGCATTTCACAAAGCATTTTAGCACTAAATCTAGTTCCTAAATCTGTGAAACGTTGAGAGCAGTGAAGAAGACACCTAAGTCACTAAGACCAAACCACAAACTATCCTAAGTTCCCAAACTTTTGAATTGGGTTATTTTAATAATTTCAGCTATTTTTTTGTCTTGTGGACTATATGTAAATAAATACTATATGATCTCTCTTATTTTGTTAAAATTATTCACATTTTCACAGATTCTGCATTTTTTTTGTATTATTCTGAAGCAATATTCTCATCAACTGACATATAAATCTGTACCTTTTTAAATTTAATCCAAGGGCTTTTTTCTTATCTTTATAGAGGGCATTTTTCTCCTAACCTCATTAATGCTTCTTAATGTTTAATTTAAAATTCTTACATTTGATCTATAAATTAAACTAAAACAATATAATTGTTGTCATCTATACGTTATCAAATTAAATAATTTACAGTGAAAAAAAGAGAACTACATTAAATAATGTTCTAAGACTTTTTTTTATATTTGTTTTAATATACAAATAAGAAATGATGGGGGAACATTATACATTTAAACAAAATTAAAACACCAGGTGACGGCAAGTGAGTCACTGAGTCATTCATTCAAAAGATTTGTTCAAACGGCTGATTCATCAGATGTTTATGCATGGGCTAATGAAACTTTGACTCAATCGATTTGTTCAAAACACTGAACACGGCAGGTTGCCGTGAGATGCATTGTGGTTGTGATGCGTTTTTCCTTACAATTATTATTTTCGCTGCTGAAATAGAACAAAGCAGTCTGCAATACTGTATACAGTAGCTATAACCACTAGGGATGTGACGAGATCAGATGTGTCTCGCGAGACCGGTCGGATCTCGCAAGATCTCGTGACAATATCCCCATAAAACATTTTGCAGTGTTTATAATTAGAACTGCACGATTAATCCTTAAAATATCGAGATCTCGATTCAAACGATGACAACGATGTAGCTATGTCTATTAGGACTGTTTCACATCGTAAGTGTCAGTGGAGCGTGAGAAGCACATTTTGTAGCTGCCCATGTTAATGAATCACAGGGTCGGGGTAAATGTGAACGCAGAAAGAGCAACACAAACAGTTTTTTTTAACCACATTATAATCGTTATTTCTGTTACAGACATTTAAATAATAGAAGCACTGGGATAAAAGTTCATAATTTGGGTATAAACACTTATTGTCTCCAGTAGCGATCAAAAGGAAAGTATCTTAACACTTGTATGTATTGTAACGCTTGTCCTCTTCCGCCAGGAGGTGGCGACAACTGCCCGTTTGAAAAAAGTATGTCATTGAATCATTCATTCGGGAGATTTCAATAGTCAAGTCTTAGTGAAGTGAGACACTGACTCCTTCATTGAATGTTTTTTTTTTTTTGTTTGTTTGTTTGTTTAAATAAATATAGATTTTTAAAAGACTTAAGCAATGAACAGTTTGTCAGAACCACTAGAAAATTACGTTATTTTGTTTAGATTTCTAATTTTTTTTTCTCCAGAATTGTGAGAATCATGGTCTCCAATTTATTAAAAATAAGTGGGATTTCATATGATGAGTGAAGATAATGGATTAGTGGATATTTGGCGTCTAGTGAATCCACGTGAAAGGGAATACACCTTCTATTCACATTGTCATAAGTCCCATTCCAGAATCGATATGTTTTTGATCTCAAACACCATGACAAAGCATGTCACACATTGCAAAATAAATGCTATCGTTTTATCAGATCATGCTGCTGTGAAGTTAGGAATTGATATTTGCTGTGACAAAGAGAGAAAAGGTAGATGGAGATTAAACACCTCACTGCTGTCCCATGAGGCCTTTAGTTTATCGTTAAAAGAAGATTTACAGTCTTTCTTCGAAATTAATACTGGAAGTACAGATAAAAGATCAATGGAATGGGAAGCATCCAAGGCTTATGTCAGAGGGAAAATAATTGGGTATGCATCTAAAAGGAAAAGGGAGGATCGTGACTGAATACAGGAATTAGATAATAAAATTAAAAATTATGAACAAGAATTATCTCAGTGCTTCTCAAACCAGCTATATCAAGATATTTGTAAACTTAAATTCGAACTACAGGAAATTTATAATAAAAAGGTGGAATACGCCTTATTTAGAATGGGAACTACATTTTATGAGGAAGGGGAGAAAACTGGTAAACTGCTTGCTAGACAGTTGAAACAAAAAAATACATGTAATTTAATAACAGCTCTTAAGAAAGGCAACACAATAGTAACATCAACAACGGAGATAAACGATGTATTACAGAAATTTTACAAAGATTTATATACAGCTGATATTAGTCCTAAACAAGAAGAATTGCTTAGTTTTTTCTCCAAGCTCAAAATGCCTAAATTGTCCCCAGAGGAGATGAAAATGTTAGAAGGCCCAATAACAGAACTTGAAGTCAGAAAAGCCGTATCTGTTATGCAGAATGGAAAGTCAGCAGGGTTAGATGGGCTTCCCGTTGAATATTATAAACAGTATATAGATTTACTTGCACCCATTTTAACAGAAGTATATAATGAGGCATATG
>JAHKKF010530653.1:0-41352 GCA_019740295.1 Labeo calbasu
ATGACGACCACTATGTTCATTATTACATCCAGCAACACAACACCTTAATCGCTCAATCGGAGATATTCTTGTCTAATTTACATCCCTGCTCCGGCATCAAAACAAAGAGGTCGGACTGTTACAGCTGATCTGAGGTAAGACGCTCATGTCAATCAACTATTGTGGGAGTGGCCTCCGCGGGTGTGACGCAACAACGACAGGCATCTGAGAACGACTCGATTTGAAAAAGGGGATATTATTTTTACAGATTAATTAAAAACCGCTGCATGGATTTTTATCATTATAGGGTAGATTTGTACATACACTGACAACACACATTAATGTCCTAACCCTAACATCTGATCACCCCTTTAAGGAGAAAAATCTGTCCTAACCGGTGCTGTTAACTACACAGGGAACCCTATCATCTGCAGGACTGTGGACTGCGACAGGTTTTTGAGAATGTGCGAGTTAAAATTTGACGTGATCGCATTTATGCCAGTGCTGCTCCAAAGCCTTTGATCTGCTCCAGGCATGAAGTGCGAGCGATTTGGGAGCAGAGTCTGGTTTATACTCACCGCGTCAGCACGAGCGGCAAAATGGCGCGAAAACAAACCATAGCGGACGGGACGGAGGATTTGCTTTTCAAGCTAAAGTGAAAAAAGGACCGCTTCTTAAACCAGAGAAGGTGAACATGTTGGTTTTTTCTTTGTTGTTTATTTCACGTTACATTATGGAGGCTTTTTTTAAATCTTATTTGATTCCGAAGTGTTTGCTAAACGTGCTGTGCCTCGTCTTATTCGTTGATGTTAATTAACATTATAAAAGTTAGTTTGTCTTTCAAGCATTTGTGAAAGCGTCCAAAGCCCGGCTTATAGCACAGCAGAAGAGGAACTCCCGTTCACAAAATTCGAATCACAAATAATACTGATGAAAAAGAACGAGTTAAATGTTAACCACTTTTGTTAATAATAATAAAATAATGTACGTTTCTGGTAGAATGTCCCATAAACTTAAACATTAACTTTTTTTTTTTTTTAAACTCCTCCTCTAAATGTCACATTAAGTGACGTACTGTTCACAGTCTGTTTTATTGGCATCTTTCTGCGTTTGAAACACTGATTGAGCGATTACATTAGACATGATACATGTTGGTAAGCCACACTATATCTATCAACACACCTTATATTGTTCATTTATCATGTGTATTTTGCGCTGTAACTTCTTTAAACTGGAAAAGACTGACGCGCTGCTGCTTAAACTGAGGCGCAATAACGATCTGTCCCGTCACATTTACAAGCGTCAATACGGCATTCGTTGTTTTTCGTGATAGAACGTACAGGAATTGAAAGCTGAGACGTTGTTTCTCATCAGAAGTAAGAAAGCACAGAGCTCTTTGTGATTATTAGATGCGATGCGCGCTACAAATGTTTGGCGTAGAGGAAAAACCGATGGCCGATAGTGAAATAAATTGCTTTTATTGGCCGATACCCATTGTTGGCCGCTACATCGATGCATCTCTAATCAGAAATATTTCTTGAGCAGCAAATCTTTCCGAAGGATCATGTGACTCACAACAGATATTCACATGGAAACTACTATTTTACACTGCAACCTTTCGATATTTACTTTCGATATTTACTGTACTTTTGATACAGAAGAGACTTCTTTCAACAACATGAAAAAATCATTAGAAAGAACAGTATTGTGTGCAATCTTGAGACAAAACAGTTGAAACAGCTCAGACTTACATTTTAGTTTGGGACTAGACTTAAGCCTTGTCTGTGAAACTGGGGGTCCAATTACCTGCACGTATCTGTAGTTATTATCTCTACGTTAATTGGATATTTTTGTCTGTGCCTTGGGCATTTCTATATATATTCTAGATATTTTATACACATTTTATTTAGACATATATTTTTTTTCCTTGTATTTCTGTGCACTGGAAGCTTCTATCACCAAGATGAATCCATCATGTCAGTGAACACACTTGGCAATAAAAGCTCAGTCTGATTCTGACAAATACTCTCACGACTCAAACAAACACTGACCTAAACAAATACTGACCGGCTGAAATAAACACTGAGTGATCAGGAAACAAACGCTCATCATGTCACTCATCATCAGCAGAGATTCAAACTCTCATAGAGAGTCAATTATCCGCCGAGAGGAAATGAACACGAATCAGTGACACAGAGACGAGGAGCAGCGGAGGAGCGTGTGTGTGTGTGTGTGTGTGTGTGTTTGCGTTTATTGCGTGTGTTGTGGTGCAGCGCAGCTCGCGGCGGTTTGACAGACAGAGCTGCTGTTATTGATGCCACAGATAAGATCGCTGTCTCTAGGGAGCAATAAGCAATAAAGTTATTTCTAATTGAAATTTCACAGAGGAACACGACACTCCCCGCGGGCTCCTTCACACACACACGCGCGCTCGAGGAGATCCTGATCGATCGCTGGAGTCGCATCACATGAGATGCACAAACACGTCTCTGTGTCCGTGTCGTCTTGCGCATACTGAGCGCGTTTGGCAGCGCTGACCGGGCTAAACTCTTCAATCCTGCAGTGATCGGCCCCTCCGCGGCCATTAACGAGTGCAGACGCCGCGCTCGACGCTCCGGCGCACATCAGACCGGAAACAGCCGGAGAAACGCTCACGACCCCATCTCTCGTCGTTAACCGGCTAAAAATACTCCAGCAGCGCGTGAACACGGAAGTGCGAAGATGCTCCGACAGACGCCACCGGCCTCCTCGAGACAACATGACCGATCTCGGGTCAGAGGTCGCACCGTGAAGAGGACGGAGGTCAGCTGGTTTCGTTACAGGTCGTCTCCTCGAGACTCTTTGGACATCGCGGATCGATACCGAGCGATCGATCCTGCTGAGCTCGAGACGCTGAGAATAAGACACAGATTTACTCAGAGCTGCTTTACATTCAAACACCAAACGCAACTAATGAGGCTTTATTTACCACTGATTTAAATGCCTTTCACACCACAAATGATCCGCTATAAACATAATGACACAGAAGAACCCTAACGCTGGAATCACTTTCATGGCGATGACTATTCTCTGACGAACGATAGAGCTCTTTACTATGACTCTGCGCTGTCCTGTAAGCAGAACAAACTATGAAATGGCAAAAACAGCATCAAAAAACTCGAACTAGCAGTGAGGATGTCATGTAGTGGATGCACGAAGACTCTACATGAACATCAAACCCGTTTGACAGTCACACAAATCAAGTACTTGAGTAAAAGTACAGATACGTATAATAAAATAATTCTCCGGTACCCGATTTTTTAATGCACTTAAGTAAAAAACTTACTTAATGGTAGATTTATTTAGCAATTGTATATAGGCTACTTAAATAAATTTTATATTAGCATATATTTTTTTTTATAACCTTACCGCTCAAAATACCTGGGATTTTCCCAAAATAACCACTATCTGGAGTAAAAATACATTTTAGTTGTTGATATGTTCTATGTTGACGAGAGTGATGTGGTAATGTTCACTGTGAAGCTTACACTGTCCTGTACCTGAGAGAAAACAAATCTGACCATCTCATTTACACCAATTAGAAAAAGTGTTTTATAGCTTGTTGTTTTGCAAAACGTCACAGTTATATATGACATGAGAATAAGGCCTGTAGTTAGCAAGAACATTTTAAGGAAAATATATATTTTCATAATGGTTTTTTCCTCTCAAACCTTGTCTGTGGTGAAACGACAGCCCTGGCCAAATGACCCCAGAGGGCATCACTTCACACTTTGATAATTACTGTAGTTACTATGTTCTGATCATCACATCCTTTCTTTTTCCCTCAGATGCCATCAATCTAGGTGGTTGAATAAAAATATTTGGACTTCATATCGAAAAATTACCTCAACTAAGCACCAGCAAGCTTGTTAGCTAGACAGTTAGCATCGGCTAATAATATTTACTTATTTTCAGTATGGTTATAAATAAACATTCATATCTGTCTACTCGGCTAGTTGAACCAAACAGTATCAAAATGTATACTGCTGATAAACAATATAAAAACAGACGTCACATGAGGCTAAAGGTGTAGTATTTTAATACAACTGCTAACGTTACAGCAGCGGAGAATATGAACGTGCATGAGTCATTTTGTTTAATCTGTGTTATTTAAATTTTTCGTTTTTGGACCTAAAACATAGAGACACTGATGCTGACCTGTCTGAATTCAAGCATTTCAGTGGGCTTAAACAGATCATCCTTTACAGCAGATTTAATTCACAAAAAATTGACACTTTTGCCCTAAATATGATTTTCAGTTACAATAATTAGTCCTAAAATTTGACACCGATAACTTACTTTTTGCAGCATCGGTCGTGCGCGCTCACAAGATCTCCCGCTTCTTACTTGTGAATTCAGTTGACTGGAGACTCGCTCTAAACGGATCATTTGAATCAGTGAGGTGTCGACTCGAGAACAGCTGCAGTCGGATCATTCCAATTCGTGAATGAATCGTTTGGTGCCATTTGCGAATCGATTTAACAGGTTCATTGAAAAGAATCAGTTTGTTCGTGAATCAAACACCGCTTCTGACTCTCGGAGCACGTGATATATTATAAGGAATAACGATATGTTTTATGAAATGTAGTGAAGTAAAGGTGAAAGTTAAAAGTCAAAATAAAACTACTCCAGTAAAGACAAGATAATTGAAAAATCTACTTCGTTGCTGTCTGCCACTGAGCGGCGCTACTATGAACACTGGATGTGTGTACGACAAAAGCAGACGACGCCGTCTCGACAAACGTCTCTGTATCAGGGGTCAAAGGACAGACTGTGACCGTGTGAGATCTCGTGAATCCATCTAAAGCTGCAGTGCCATTAAAGCTACCAGCGGCTCAAAACACAAACAAAAAAAACACCTCTCGTTCCCGAGCGGCTTCTAAAGCTCCGTCTGACATCGGTCAATCGCCGGTTTAGAGAAAACAAACTCAGAAGGGCTGAAAAAGCATGAACCGCAATGAAGTGTCGGTCAGCAGCTCAACACGCCGACCGGCGGGTCAGAACACGACGGCGCTCGCAGCTTCGTCTGAGTGGAAATGAAAGTCCGGCTGTGACGGTCGCAGGACGACACCTGACAGAAAAACACCTTCGGTTCAGCATCATCACATCAGACGAGTCGAACTCTCTCGTCGGGCCGCTGATGTTTTCACAGTGTTTCCGTAGCATCGTCTTCACACTCGAGCTGCTCTAGTGATGCACATCTTCAATAAGAGAAGCCTGCGATTGTAATGCAGATGCTGCAGTTTCTGGTGTGGCTTTGAATCCTTAAAACAGCATTAATTAAATGTGGCCTGATAGATTGTGGAGTCATGATGAATTTATTACTGCTGCGTATTCCCACAAATGCCTGAACAATCCTGACGGAGTTAAACTACACTTATAAGCACATCAATCACAGCAATGAACGGAAACAGACGCGCGCTCGCTCAGTAAACAGTGTTTGCGTCGTCATTAAAGCTGCACGTGTTTATAGTGGCATCAGTCGCAGTCAAACATCACTGTGTGAAATACAGCAAACTGAACACATCATAAACACGTTTGAGTCCCAATGTGAAGATTAATGTTGAGATAATCGAACAAATTCATATTCCTGCCAGATCACTGCCACACTGTTTAAGACAAACCTTTTTACCTAATTACATATATTTAACTAACGTAAGTGTGCACCGAACAGCCAGACACAAGAACAGTTATTTTCCTCACCTGAACAACACATAACACACCTCAGTTCTGCTCGTCTGTAAACAACTCAACAAACCTTCTTCGGTATATAGCACATAGGCACATTCACAGTTCTGTCTATGGACATGTTTCCTTTTTCTGTACATTTTTATTGCTACTGTTTTTTTTTTTAATAATTTATTGTATATTCACTTTAATATTAGTGTTTTATTACCCTAATGTTTGTACTTTCTGTACTGGAAGCTCCTAACACCAAGACAAATTCCTTGTGTGTGTGTGAACACAGTTTGCAATAAAGCTCTTTCTGATTCAGATTCTGATAGTGGATTGAATCTGAACTGAGGCCGGACACAGAATTGCAAGCAAAATTTGATGTAGAAAAAAAGACTCGAACTGAAATACAAAGAAGTTGACAAAACAATCTTTGAATGTTGGGTTGATCAATTGAATGATAGAACAATAGACAGAACGACAGAATGAACGATAGAATGATAGAGTGATACAATAACAGACCGAACAACAGAACGACAGACAGACTGACTTTGTCCGACCGATGCGATGCTTTTTTTGTCATTTTTCGTTAAATCCCCGTCCGTTCGAATGGACACGGCTCTTCTCCGGATCTGTGCTGTTCATCTTCTCTGTGTCATCGGGTTTATGAAACTCACGATCAAAGGCGATGAGAAACACGCTAAACACGCTTATCTCTCGGACGCGCTCGCGTCCGCCTTAGACGTATCAGAGACGCGCCCGCGGTTTCTCTGCGGCTGAATTCAGACGTCTGGGACTCGTAAAGCTTTGACAGAACTTCTGAGATTCCCTCAAGGGCCTTTTTTTCGTACAGGATGAACAAAGACGCTGAATCTTTTGTTCATTTCTCACATTGAATAGATAATGTGGAGCGGCTCTCATCTCTCATGCTGCAGGAACTGAATTTTGTCTTCTAGTTCTGTAATTAGATTCAGCATCTGAACTCCAGAGAGCAGGTGGGTGTGAAGCCAGAGCCCGAGGAACTGGAGAACTGTGGAAAATCAAATCAAATCAAAGCAGTTGAATAACTTTTATGCGATCGGACATTATTTTCAGAGACGAGTTACTTTAGAAATCTGTTCTAGCACAAATGATTCATTACGTCCAAAAACACACGAAAGCTGCATTTGGAAGAATCCGGTGAGAATCAGAAGCGGCAGCAAACCGGAAGAAAGTCTTCGCTATTTAAAACGGGACTCGTCAGTCTGTGGTTGTCTCTGCATCAAAACGTGAAAGACGAAAACGCCATTAAACGGCATCGGAAACACACACACACACACACAATCGAACGTGCCGTTTCTAAAGCGCCGTGTTTCCACAGAAGAGAATCCTCATCATCCGGACGAATCACACACACACACACCTGAGCTGGAGGAAATGAGTGTGGCTATTGTGAGCGCCGTTCTTTAGTCCTCACGTCTCGCTGGCCGATTCACGTATTGATTTTGCTCGGGTCTCTGGATTCCTGCTTTTCTGAGTTGCTGAGAAACTGGCCAATTTGAAAGCGTGTGACAAAAGCAAGCGTCCAATTTCTGAGTCACAGCCAGCATCTGAACGAAAAGCATCTTGCGTTTGATTGAAGCAATTCCGACGTACCACACAGAGTTCACGATATGTCACGAGTGACGCATCGGGCGACGAGGAAATGGAAAGGGTTTTGTGGGAGCCGGTTACGTGAGCGACCTTTGACCTCCAAAACCCGGCTCTCCGCCGGGTCCCTGAGGGCCCACGCTCACGCGCAGCCTCCTCGGCAGGGAGAGCAGAAGGATCAGGGTCTGACGATAAGAATCTTTCTTTAATAGATAGTACAGACTTACAAGTAGAATAGCAATTCATTTTTCATTATCCGCAGAATAAACTACAGATGCGCCGCATTACCGATCTGTTCTCGTCCTTACTGTCGCGGCTCCGGTCTGGTGAAAAATGAATAAAGATTTATCAGGATGGATTCATCTAAAGGTGAATCAGCACTTTGGGAATCTCTCGGTGGTCATAAATCACGCGATAAGAGTCTGTTCTCCAGACAAAAGCAGCTAAAACTCCAGCCGCGCGGCGAGGGCCTCGTCCAAACGGCCCCTCATTAATAAGCGCAACGTTTCATTGTCCTGACACGGAGTTTAATGAGTCGGTTCACGGGCCGTGGGACAGACACCGAGGCCCCTCTTACTCCAGCAGTAAATGGACATAAACGGCGTCGTTCCTTTGCGCTGTCACGCAGGCGGCGCCGGCTCATCGCTCACGGCTGTCGGTCGGACGGACGCACGGACGCGTTCGCGGAGCCTCTCGCGCAGCTCCGGTCTGACCGCCGCCGCCACGGGTCTGCCGGAACGACACGATCGGCGCGACGCGCGTGTATTTACGGGCATTATGTAAATGCGAGCAGGTGCTGCGCAGTAAAGCTCATAATGGCTGCTGAACTCCGTCTCGATGGTGTCAGCTGTTTGCCTCGTCCTTGTGAAGTCTTTGAGAATAGATGGCTGATTTGCTAAAAGCTTTCTAAATGGACTCTGTTTTATTGAGAGAGGATTATCCAGTCAAAGACTGATGTTCATTTTCCATTTCAAAGGAAAAAGGCGGATCACGGACACAATTGCTCACTCCCACCGACTTACTCCCATGATTCCCGATTCATAATCGTGGAAGCGTTTGAGATACAGCCACTTAAAGTGGGACAGATTAAAGTTCACACAGAGAAGAATGAAGTCAGCAGGAGAAGACGGGAAAACTTTCACAGGAATCATGAGCTGCGGAATTTCAATTACCTTTCCAGCATCATCTGTGACCTTTAAAACAACATTCGATACACTGTAAAACCAACGACTAACACACACACACACACACACACTCGAACACCCCATACCACCCAGTAACTAACTAACACACTCTCAACACACTCTAGGGCGTTTCCAAACTTTTGGAGGGTAGTGTGTATATATATATATGTATAGAGAGAGGGTAAAACAGGGCTAAAGGCACCCCAGGGTAAAAGGCGCTTTTAATATTATTTTCCTCTAAACCACTAGATGGCACAAAAACGTGGCATAGCTTTCCAAAACATTCGCTTTTCCAGATGCACGTGCAAATTTGCCTGATCTTTGACGTGATCGCAGCCCAAGGTTGATTTTGTGAAATGAAAATGAGAATGGCTAAAATTAATGCATACAGTATATCTTAAGACAAAGATCTTCTTAATGATTTTCAGTTCTGTTTACAATAATTAAAGCAGCAGTTTTTTAATAACGAAAGAATACGTAAAAAAGTATGGTATTTGGGGTAAAACGCGCCCCTGCTGTTGGGCCTAAAAGGCACAATAATTAACATGATAATTAATAGCCATTTGTTGACATGACACGGTTAGATTCAACTGGTAAATTTCATATATTATGTTGGGTGTCCATCTTCAGCATCACCGTTCACTAATTAAAAAACATGATATTTATTATATCATATAATAAAATATCATTTGTTGTTACTACTGTACATCTATAATAAATTGTTATGGGATCTCCTTCAATGCTTTCAGAATCTTTACTTTTTAAAATAATTTTGTTTCTGTACTTTAAAATATATTCTTTATATTAACATATTTTAATGACATTATAATTTTTGAAAAAAATTCTTTTATTTAGCAGAAAATAGTACAAACTTTGCTAAAATGATTATTTTTTAACAAGTATTAACAGAAATTATTTTAAAAACTTTTTTTTTTATATCGATAGTATTTATATCAATACTGTGTGCCTTTTGCCCCATGTGTGTGCTAAAAGGCCCCCCTTGCCACCTCATACATTTCTAAGATTTTAAAACAAAATAAACAACTTGTATGATTTATTGTCACAGAAAATATGTCGCTCCATAAATGTTCAATACAAATGTATGTATTTTTCCTGCAATTATACATTTTAGGAGCAGTGAAAGGCACAATTTTTCTTAAGCTGTGCCTTTAGCCCTGGTGTACCCTATATATACATATATTAGGGCTGCACGATTAATCGTAGGCGACTGTCATGCGCATTTTTTCAGCGAAGCCGGTTGTGTAATCAGTAGTAAATCTCCAGCAGGTGCTTTCAGATGGAGCAGCATTTAGCACAAAGAGCCATAGTTTACTAAAAAAAAAAAAGCTACGCTATATCACATTCATTATCGCAGATGATCTAAGACGATTGTTTGCGTAGCTCCTCACTGAACTACGGCTCTGTGTAGAAATGCTGCTGCATCTGAAAGCACATACAAATACCACATTTAATAAGATGTTTTTAGTCAAAACTCATTTCATAACGTCAGTCGAGCGTTTGAAATAAATCCTTCTGTGAGATGGTGTGGCTTTTTGCACAGAATAAGGCACGCACAGAATTCATAGTATTCTAAGCAGTGAATAATTATTATAATTATATACTGTATTATAAGGAAAAGGAAAAGAACTCAGATAAGCAGTTAAATCTTCTTTTTATTCAGCTGCGGCGATCGAGATTTCCCACGTGAGAGCGCCCTCTGGCCTTCGGATGGAGATTTACTGCGGATCGCAGAACTGTGCTTCACTGAAAGTAACGCACGACGGTCGCAGTTTTTGATTAATTGCGATTGTGATTTCATTTCGATTTACCGCGCAGCCCTATTACATATCTAGATATCTTTTATATCTTACAGAAAATATATCTTTTATATATCTTTTTTCTTTCTTTATTCTTTGGCTGATTCAAGATAATTTAAATTGTTTAACATTTAAAAAACGTAAAAATAGTCCAACATATGAAATATCAAACACAATGTAGGAATTCTTTACACGTTTTTGATTTTCCATCGTTCTTCTATGTAAAAATGCGTTTGACTGTCGCGCCGCGCCTCGCATCTTTTGTGGCGTCTTACTCGTGAAACGGCGTCTGAAAACGTGGCGCTTAAGTCAAAGACGTTTAGATCAGGTCTCATAATCTTGTGGTTTTCACATGTCTTCTGTTTTTCAGCACAAGCGCATTCTGTGTGAATATCAGGACCAGCGGTGTGTTCTTTTTATTGTAACGTTTGCTAATGTTTTTATTCAAAACCACAATTCCTCGATTTAAAAAAAATAATAAATTCCTGGCCAAACATTACATTCAAATGAATCGATAAATTTAGCGATAAATTTACCCTAACTGTCAGCCGCACGGCCTTTGTAACAGAACCAACAGTCGAACAACTTCATTTGGACTGTCTTTGACTCTAAGACAAAACACACGTTAGTTGAGTTCAGCCGGTGAGCGATCGTTCAGCACTGCAGCTTCAAGGATACAAACACCCGGAGAATCGTTTACGCGCTGAAGACGAACGGCTGAAGGAGACGCAGCAGGTCAACACAAGACATCCTCTGAAAAACTCTGGAGCGATGATACGCTACGGGATAAAGCTGCTGGAACACGTAATAAAGCGGAGATTAATGTTTAAAATCAGTGTCAATTATTTTAGAGTAAATCTCAAGGAGAATTAATGGTGCATCAAATATGCAGGTCTCCCTCTGGTCTGTACGAAGATGATCCAGCGTTAACGGACATCAAACTCAATCTAATCGCTCATCGACAACGTACGGAACGACATTTAGGAGAACGAAGCTGTCGGGCCGAATCTTTAGGTGTCTTTGTATCAGAAGCTCACTGCGTTCGGACTGAAGAGGTTTGAGATCTAGATCTTCTTACGGCGTCGAGCTCCTTCCTCATTCAGCAGCACAATTCAGCAGTTCTCGTATCGCAACCCCGATGACGAGCCCATCCGAGGAATATTGTGGTCTAGCAGACAGTGTGAGACCATCACGCTTTAAAAACCTTCAACAAACACAAAGATCTTTACAAAACAGTGAACTCCATCACGTGTGCTGTTCAGCTGGGAAATCTGACGGCACGAGATCTGGAATTATGAAAGTCAATTTCATGAGTCATTCAGGAAGAGACGTTTCCTTCCCGAGTGGATTTCACATAATTTCATTAGCATTTGTTCACTGACTTGCAGGCAGAGCAGAGCTGAAGATACACACACACACACACACACACACCTGCCTGAGGTTTGTACTTGTGTTCACATCTCACCACTAAACTCATTAATATCTGCTCACACACACGCGGATGTTACGGCGTCTGGCGGCGCGGCAGCAGGCCTTCATTACCGGCGCCTGAGGTCCGAGGTCTCGGCCAATCAGAGTGCGTTAACAGCATAATAACCCGACACGGCGCAGCGCGTGATTGGCTGGAGCAGCGGAGCGGGACGACTCACTGACCGTGTTTAATCAAACAGGAAGGGTTGTATCGATTAGCACTCGCTCCGCCCGACCGCAGCACAGCCTCTGTGTGTGTGTGTGTGTGTGTGTGTGAGGAAACGTATGTGAACACACACACACTCTTACTGTAATGTTGTCACGCGTCAGACGCGAGCGCAGCTGCTGCGGGTCACATCGGCTCTCAGCATCACATTTCTTTTATTCTCATTCATTTATTCAGTGTTTCTCAGTGTGTTTCCTGAAAAACCAAAGACATAATTTTTCAAACAGACAGAATTTCATTAGAGCTGCGCTGGTTTCACGTTTGATCACCGAGGCCGGCGGCGGTGACGTGCGCACTAGTGTTCACGCGTGACGTGATTCACACTCCCAAATAACACGTCAGCATTGACACTAATTACTCTGGTCTACACACAGGAAGAATCGCTCGTATTTGAGCCGTGTTTACAATGAGAGTTGTGTCGATCTCTTCCAGAGCACGACAGCGTTACGACAGCCTTTACAGAAATGGCTTTTCCTGTGATTTTTTTTGCCTTTTCCAGTGTTTTTACTGATGATTTACGAGAGCGTCATACGTCGTTAAAGGAATCGTTTATTCTGCTTAATCCCTACGATTGTCCCGCTTTCTTCAGTGCAACACAAAAGAAGATATTTTGAGAAGATGTTTTTTGACCATACAGTGAACCAAGTCAATTGGCTCCATCATGACAGTAGTTAATGTGAAGTAGAAACTGAACACAGGTTAAGTGTGTCACACTAATGTTCACTACTGCCACCGCGACACAATTTGAAACACGGTTAAGTGTGAATAAAGTGTTTGCATTCGCACGCTGAGCTGGAGATCATTTCCATCCTCGTCATGAATCCTCACACTCAGAAAAATACACCGATTCTAATTTCATCTCGTTTCTCGAATCCACAAGTTGAGCAAATGAACCTGCAGAAGCAACAGTGTCACACTGAGAAACCAGCAGAAGCCAAATGTGACATATAAACAGTATTGATATTTGGAGCGCTTTCTGTCCCTGAGGAACTATGGGTGGAAAAGACACGACAGACGCCATCGGTGACGCGTTTCTGAGCAAAAACACAGATGAACATCCAAACACTTCAGTGAGAGAGAGATTACTGGAAACCTGCACTCGGACGATCATGATGAACGCAGCCATCGCACGATCTCGGTTCATTTACATCTTCATAGAATGATGTTGTAATTCCTGTCAATGTAATCAAATGAGTCAAAAATCATGGTTGATATCACTTCCAGTTCATCTGACAAGCTGACAACAGCAGGTAACAAGCACACTGCACTTAATTCAGAACAACATACTAGCACACTAACATTTCTGCTACTGAAAGATACAGAAACGGTAGGAGTATGTATAGTATGCTAGTGTGGGATGTGGTGTGCAGTGTAGTATGCTCGCATGAGTGCTCTGTAGTAACACACGACCGACCCACAGCACATCTCATGAAATAATAATCCTGATCTTTGAAGCTTTAAAATGATCTTCTTCTCTTGTACTTTCTCTGAAAAATTACCCTGCAGATTAAAGCCCCGCCCACATCACACATCCTGGAGCTCCGCCCTTCTGTCAATCACAACACTAAACGTATTAATATCCGCTGCCATCTCGTCTTACTGTAGTTTATTAAAAAAAACGACATCCATAAATGACAGTTCTGTTATCAATAACTAGTAACTGAACACACTGAAAAAATTTAACAAAGCTGACCCATCAGAACAGGGCAGAATAACATCTGAAATGCCAGACACTACACTGACAATCAGAGTTAAACAGGTCTGAATCCATGTAAAGGTGATTTTCACTTAAACAGCCATTCTGAGCACTGCAGAGGTACAGTTTCAGCACTTTAAAGGATAAATATAAGTGACTGTACACACAAGCTGCTCATTTGTGCTGTTAAAGTCTCCATACACACAAACACACTTTCACAGCGATCAGTGAGAGTCAAACCCTCCAGGACAGACGGAGCGGCTCAAGCGTGACACTGACCACCGTAATGAAACCGCACGAGACGTTCAGACGACACACTGCGGCCTTCACCTGCACACGCGCAGGTGTGTCTGAGTGTGTGTGTGTGTGTCTATTAGTTGTACTGTTTGACACTGAGAGTTGAATCTGACAAAACCTCCTGAAGGGGAAGTGCTAAACTGGAAACATTATCATAGACAAAGGGAATAACCTTGGGTGTCTGTGGTCAGTATATAATTTATATATAACAACATATGATGAAACCAAAACTATACAAAAATATAAAATAACTTAACATTGAAGCTATACAAAAAATCCATAACTATAAAATAAAGTCACTTAAAATGCAACAACAACACACAAAATAACTTAAAAATACAGTTATATCTCACTTTGAAATACAACTAGAACAAATAATAATTTGACTATAAAACTACAAAACACAGCGTCATTTTTTTGTGAAATATAAATCAACTGCTTTAAATGAAGTGTAGACATGAGATCTTCCTAAAGCAAGACTGTGAAGGAGGCAGAAGTCTGAGGTGTTTGTGAGCTGCCGTCCGAATCTGAACCGTAATCTGTGACTCACGTTGTGTTAAATGTCGTTTGCGTTCATGGATCTGTTTGAGGTCAGTGAGCAGTGATTTCCCATGATTCCCTCATTCTCTCTCCAGAGCAATAAAAACCTTGAAATAAGAAGCAGCTCATCTGCAGACGTTACAGAGCGAGAGCGAGGACGCGCTTACGCCGCTCTGACCGTATTATTGATTACTATTGACGATTAACATGACGGTCGTTCTACGGGAGAGAAAACGAGCCTGTCGCCATAGCGACAATTCTGCTGAACTCTGAATGCGAACGAGCGTCAGGATGAGTTTGTGTTCACACTCGTTTATCCAGAGACACAATCGCTCTGAAGAGCTGCAGATCTGACGCATTATTCCCCGTTTATCTGACGCTCGGCTCCTCTGTGCTGCTGCTGCTGCCGCCGCAGGCTGCGGATTATACGTGTGTGTGTGTGTGTGTGTGTGTGTGTGAATCTAGGCCAGCGGTAATGAGTTTTCCAGCCAGTGTGTCCACATGGCCGCTGGTGTCGTTCTGGTTAAAGTTTGATCTGTGTGACCAAACATCCACTGTGTAACACACACACACACACACACACTTTAGGGCGTCTGCTTGATCAGTTCAATATCATTCACATGTAGGTGAATATTATCTGCAGTCGAGATGTCAAAGAGGACAGACATAAAATACACCATATATTCAGACATCACTCAGGTTTGTTTTTGTGAATTGTGGGGACTTTCCATAGACTTTTATTGCTTTTATACTGTACAAACCATATTTTCTATCGCCCTACACCTAACCCTCGCCCTCACAGGAGACTGTGTGCATGTTTACTTTCTCAAAAAAAAAAAAAAAAACTCATTGTGTATGATTTATAAGCCTTTTGAATTATGGGGACACACAGGAAGTCCTCATAATTCACCTCGTAATTGTAATACCTATGTCGTAACCATGTCATTATACAAATTTGTGTCCTGATATGTCACAAAAACACACACACATTAGGAATGTGTGATATATGGATTTTCATATCAGCATCAGTCAATATTAGCACTGCACTGATCCTGTTGTAAGCGTAGGATCTCTTCTGTGTGTTCTCATGGCTTCTACTGTATATTGTGATGTTTTGATGATTTCACTCGTATGATCACAGATGATGATGATAACGGCCATCAGACACTCAGAAACGCATTGAAGCTCAAAGATCGGCATCATCATACAGTCGCCTGCAGCCCGGGGCGTTTTTGAGACGATCTGATGATGCTTTCAGATTTCACATCATCAGTTTGAATCAGCACAACATACAAACAAAGTCACAGATTGTGTCCGTGGTGGTTTACACTCGTCCTGATTTGATCGCGCAGGTCACAGAGTCGCGGGACGTTAATTCCCGAGCGTCGACCACAGTCACCTTTCATCTGAACACCGTTCTCTCACATGCTATTGATCCATAGAAATATCACAATCACTCAGCTTCACCTGCACCGACACACACCTGGGCTTCGGTCCAACATCGGCACACGCCTGATCCTGACAGAAACACACACGCGCGGATCAAAGACTGTACGTCTG
The DNA here is from genome assembly GCA_019740295.1 of Labeo calbasu. Classification (NCBI taxonomy): domain Eukaryota; kingdom Metazoa; phylum Chordata; class Actinopteri; order Cypriniformes; family Cyprinidae; genus Labeo; species Labeo calbasu. The sequence goes on from JAHKKF010530653.1 coordinate 16,111, forward strand.
TCTCACTGAGCCGCGCGATGCTAACAGACGGCGCGGTGGAGCCGTTAACCCTTTTTACTCCCCGACGGAGCGTCTGTTCTGTTTTATAGTTTCGTTTACATAATGACGATCAGCATTTCTGCCGAAACGCCACTGACTGCAAAAGCAGGGAAAAAATGACACGCAAGCAAGAAGTCGACGGAGCCGGCGCGAGCGTCTGTGAAACGCAGAGCGGTTAAAGGCCGCGTTCGGCACAATTGTTCACCTGGTTAACTAGTCGAGCCGATTAGAACGTGAACTAAAGATGTGCTGCAAACATCCATTCGCACAGCAGAGGAAACTCACTCACGTGGAGGAGAGAACAGCTGAACACCATCTAATGGAGTTTATTCCTGTCCTGGTGTTGATTTCTCATCAGAACAGCAGCTGCGTCTCCACAAACCACAGACAGAGACTGTAAGTTACATCTCTGTCCTGATTCATTCAGAAACACATCAGATTATGTAAGTAAACGGTTAGCTAACAGGGTTTCACGTTGTCTTTCAGTGTCGGAGGAGCTGTCAGCATATGATGGCCATTAGAGGCCGCGTTACTGAAGGACGGAGCCGCACAGCAAACACACGACGCCGTTTTTACTCCAAAACACGTTTCCTCACACTATAAGCACCGATGACTCGCTGTATTTCTGCTGGATTCTCACTGAAGCCCGTTCTAGCGCTCGCAGCTTCACTACCACGCGCTGTCGTGATGCGGATGTAAACGGAGCTGCGGTAAGGCACTTTCAAAACTAATGCATTACAATCATTTAATCTCCATAAAGCCACTAACTGCGATACTTAGTTACTTTTCATAGAAAGGAATTTATTAAAAAAAAGAAAAATTGTATTTTTTGGCAACTGTAAAGACCCTTTCACACCAAAAATAAGCTTCGGTCTAAAGGAAGGGGCTCTGAAGCTCATTCCCAATTTGTCTCAACACGGGACAGGAGAGCTGTCAGTCAATCGATGAAAATTGCATTACTTATTTGAAAAAAGTAACTCCGATATTTCGTAAATGTAAAAGTAATGCTAACTAGTTAGTTGAAAAAGTAATCTGATTATGTAACTAGCGTTACTTGTAATGTATTACCACCAACACTGGATTTAACTGATACATGTGAGTAGTCAGCCATTTTGGTTCAGCGCCGCAGTCTCTGTCTGCAGAAGGACCTGTGAGACGCGTGACTCGACAGACCCCGACGCGAAAACGAGAAGATCCCTGCGAACACGGCACGACCAGAGCCAAGATGGCCGCCGAAACCACGGGAGGATCAGGGAGCCGGAGGGCCGCAGACGAGCAGAAGGACGTGTGGGAGGAAAACACGCACGATCCTCCTGCTTCATGTGTCCAGACGCTTGACCAGACCCGCTCAACCGACATTATGATTCACGTCTGTCTGCACCGATCAGTCATGTTCAAAACGCACGACATCAGCAGCGTTTACTTCACAGTAACGCTTCATACGCTGAACAAAATCAGCTGTTTTAGTCGAATCCAGCGAGTGAATCCTCCACAGAACCAACGTGCTTCATAGGGGTGTGAGATAGTGACAACTGACACCATCATATTTACTGGGATTTTTTTGATAATTAAACAATATGTTGTTGTTATGCTGGATAAACAAATGTGAGCACTAAAAGTGCCAGTAGGTGGCGGCAAGTCCCCGCGTTAACGAGCAATTCATTCGTTTGCTCAAAACAGCTGATTCACTTAGAAATGAGATGCACAAATGTTCTGATCCGGCTTTAAAAAATATATATATATTGGCCCGGTTTCACAGACAGGGCGTGGCTTAAACCGGAACTAGGCCACAGTTCAACTGGGAATTTAAAGTCATTTTTATAAACATGCTTTAGAAAAAACATTACTGGTGTGCTTCTTGAGACAAAACAAGACATATATCAAGATCAATCAGTGCAAGTTTCTTTCAGTTGAAACAGCTCAGACTTACTTATTTTAGTCTGGGACTAGACTTAAGCCGGGGGGAAGGGTCTAAAATGTAACTCACTCAATATTAACTTCTTAGTTGTTAAACTGTTGTATAAGATTAATTCCATATTTGTGATCAAGCTTACATACGAATGTAAAGTGGCTCTGTTGCTTGTGTGATATTACTTAACTATATATATCTAACAAAGCAAAAACATATTCAGGGACATTTTGTGCTTTTATAACTTGAATTATCAAGGCATTGTAACAGGCTTCATCACACAATCAATGCTGTCAGGCGTGTTTTTAGTATGTTTTTTTTTTTTTTTTTGCAAAGTGAGTTACATGCTCGATAACTTCGATATTTTCACACAGGATAAATATCACACACCCCTAGTGCTTCATTTAAGTGATGGACACAAACCGAGAGATCAGATGATTCACGTCAAATAAATAAATCGTTTGATGACAACTGAGAATTTAAAACAGCACGACGGTATAAACGCCGTAAGCATCACCGCGGCAAACCCTGCCGTGAGCGCCTGTGCGTCTCTTTTTATACCGTATTTACTTGATTTATGTTGCAGCTGTTCATATTTCATTTTACAGAATGTCTTTATGCTAATGTCCAGCTCTGAGACGCCGGGCAACGGATTCAGTTTCGACCCACACATCTAAACGGCGTTCACGATTCATGCGGCTTCTTTTAAATAATGACATCCAGGTATTCAGACGGAGATGCTATCGCGCCGCCGGCCTCCTCCGGCGTTCGTACGGCGTCCGCGGGGCGTCTGAAGGGTTTTAGTCATCTACATTCTCAACTTCTTGCAGTTTTATTTCATCTGAGCTGCTCTGAGACCGTTTCTGCGCCGTAAACTCATTTCAGAGTGATTTTTACGGCCAGCTAAACTTGCGAAGGCCGTCTCGCAGGCGTCGCCTGACTTCAGGTGGGTAAAGATGTCGACGCAGACGGAGCTGTCAGCCGGCGAACATCACGTCCTCAGAGCGCCGCGTGAGGTCACAGCGAGGCTGAAAGCAGCTGGAGACACAAATGAGAATTTACTGCCGCGGCCACTAATGGACGGGCCGTCCGCCGCCGTGATTTACGCTCGGCCCCGCCGTCGCTGAAGGACAGACAGTCAAGACGCTTACAAACACTTTCACCCTGCAGAACGATTGCAGCATTTAAGAGCAGACGCTACAGACAAAACCAGGGTGTTCTCACGCACCGTTCAGTTTGGGTCTATTTTGTCTCTTCTTTCAGCCGAGTGGACAGAACACATCCATCATACACATTTAAGCGTTTATTTTATTGCACTGTACCTATTTGCGTCTGTAGATTTCAATTTCAATACATATCTTTAAGAGTTTTCCCCACTCCAGCAGCACTTACACACACCAAAACGTATTCCTCTCTATATTCTGAAGGGTTTGTTCATGTATCGTTCACACAGATTTAAAATGCATTTGGCTTCTGTCTGTTGCTAGTATATATATTTTTCGGTCAAGTTAATCACGTTAATTTAACCAACTTCAACTTCGACTTCAAAGTTATACTAGATTTTTTTTCAGTATAACGTGATAAAAAGAGAAATCCAAAATCTTTAACTCTAATATGCAACAAATCAAGCAAGAAGTCTGAATCTGCCTTTATTTAGTGCTCGGATTTTTGTGTTGGAATTGTAGATAAATTCACGGACAAACAGCTTACACCTTGCCATTTATTTTGCATGGCTGTTGTATTCACAATATTTGAATTTACTCATTCATTTATAAGCTGATGTGCTGCAAAAGCACCATAGTATAGGCCTAATATAAAATCCATAACTTCCACAGTTTAATTATAAAAAAAACTGAAAATCGGCAAACACGGTGGAACCAAATAAACAAGAAACCAATGCTCTTCCAGTGAGCTTCTGAAATCACCTTTTAGATAATCTGCAACAGTCAACAGGCCTTTAAGATCCAAACTATTTTTAAAGCGGGATCTTCCGTCACCGTCTCATCTTTCTCGTCTGATTCGTCGGCTCGGCTCACTCTCGTCACGCGATAAATGAAATCCGACTCCTGCCGCGGATCTCTGACGATCCACTGTCGTTCGGCACGCCGCGTCGAGGAGCCGCGTTCAGTTTTTAATTGTACTGTCTGTTCTCTAACTGAACTCAATTATTTTTATTACTATAAAAAAAACTCAACAGGGTTGGTTTAACACTGGTAATACCGACTACTGAAACGTGCCTAACTTGAACGCCTACAAATCTAAAAACCCAAAAGATCTTTAATTTGTATCTTTTTTTTTCTATTTATTTATTTGCGCTGTTGCGTGTAAATTGTTAATTTGTTCTTAGTTACTGACTGTTCACACGTCTTAATGTTTTAACTTTGTTAGGGTAGAGGTTTTTGCTGTGGTGTTGAAATTGGAATTGTAATATTTAATTGGTTTATCATTTTGGTATCACATAAGCTTATTTATTACAATACAATATAACATGGTTTAAAAAAAAGTTACTTGAAACAATATAAATATTAACTATTAAATAATTTTAATTTCTTTCTTATTCAGTTTCTTTCAATTTCTTACTAAGCATTAAATTTGGGGCCCAAACTCTTCATGGCGCCTCTGAGCGCATACGTAAGCAGCACAACATTCAAGAAAACCAGTAATAGAAAACTACTGTCTTAAAGTACTGTGATTAATGAACAGGGGAAGTATGGTGATATCTACAGTATGAGTTAAAGTTTAATCCTATTCATCTGTGGTGTCTTAGTCCTCACGAAATCAAAATTTACACCGTTTACTTTGTTAGCGCACATCGCTAGTCTTGAGGCGAACAATCAATCCGTGCAGTTGAATCCACTGAAAAAAATTGTTTGTCTTGGTGAACTTTATTCAAAATATGAATATTTGCTCACACTCCTTCTCTGATGACGTCAGTTTGACGGTTTGGGCAGAATATTCTGAAAAACACCGCCCCGACCGCTCGTGAGCTCCGAGCGAGAGACAGAGAGGAGGAGCGCTAAAATACAACCTGCCCTCTAGTCAATATTCCGCTTCAGCTGGAAATACGTCGCAATACAAGACGATCGCAACTTCCGGTTCGCGCGGATTAGATAATTGACGGACAATCAACCAAATGATATGCTAAAATGCTATTCTTATTCATTTTATTGTACGGAACAACCATTATGGACATAAATATGAAGGCTTAATGACGATGATCTGATGTCTGACAGGAGCGATTTACTAAAGGAAGCATCGCCCAGGCAGTGTTTTGATGCCCTAGCAACCGCATAGCAACATGCTGCTGAAAGCACAGAGATCCCGACGAGCGTCGACACGGCGCTGGAGCGGTGAGCCTGACAGACGCCCCTCAGATTATCTGCAGAAAGTGCCAGAACAGAGTTATTGTAAGATGTGGTGATAAAGGATCTCCGTAATATCAGCCGCCGTGTGTTTCTGAACACGCTCCGTGTCTGTGCTGTGAATGATTTTATTGATTTCTGAAACGGGTCGCATCAACCTTCACATGAGGACAAAATCTCGGAGATTTTATCCACACAGCCCCGCCCCAGCGGCTGTCAATCACGCACCCGCCCAACAGAGAGGCTCGGACAGGAAAACAGGTTTTTTCATTTTCACGGACAGATTTGACCCAGAGCGGGTGAATTAAAGGAACCCAGATTACAGATAATCTCAATCCAGATAAAGCAAAAAAGGAAACAGACTCACATCAGCCTGAAACACACACACACACACTCTCAGCCGCTGCTAATCTCCTGAAATGACTCTGTGAAATTAAAGTGCTAGCGATCGCTGTGATCTCATCAGCGTCTGCCGCCGCGTGTGCGACTGCGACTGTATAATTAAAACATGTCGAGGTCGTGTCAGCATCATAAAACCGTTAATCAAAGGTTACAAACGCGCCGTATTTCAGGCCACAGAAAACAACGCAGACCCTCCGCCGTCTTTCAATCCGTCTCCGGTCACGCGATTAATCTGATTATCAGAAGAAATCTGGCCAGCAAGTGTGTGGCAGAGGCGCTCGTCGGCTGCTTAATCGATTCCCACCCTCGCTGAATCATTTAACGTTCCTCTCACACAATCGTGGGCATCATTACAGGGAAAATCTGACGTCTGACGCCTTTAACGGAGCATGAAGCGAATAACGGAGAGATTTGGGCTGGAAATCCTCACTCAGGTGCCGCCGTAAGCCGCCGCTTCAATTACATAAACATAATGACGGGCCCGCGAACGCCGCGCGGCATAAATACATTCCGATAACCGCTGTGACGCGCGCCGTTATCGTCGGTGGCTTATTTACGAGCGGAGAGAGCGTGTTCGATGAATCTGCATTGTGCTGAAATCCTCTTTGCCGTAGTCCGTCATGGCTGACAGGATAATGGCAGAGGTTTATAATCCTGTTAACCCTGTGAAAGCTTCACGCGCCGAACGCCGCGCTCAAACCTCTCATTACTGTCTCGGCTAAACCGTCACTTATGAAAGGTGACGGGAGAGCGGCGTTAAAGGCCTCGTGCAGCTCCCGGGAACAACACGAGGCCTCTTCCGTCTGTCTGTAATGGACTCTCCGTCGTTAGGGTTCCTCCTGAGAGTAACGTCGGCATAACGCGGCCGTAAACCACAGGCGCTGAACGGAGCAGAAACGCCGCGTCGCGCATCGCCTGCTGCTGCAGCCGTCGGTTCGAGCTCCGCATCGGATCGGTTCATGCATCGCCCGGGAATCGAACCGCGCCGAGTTCGGATGTTCGCCGTACGGCGGTTAGCGTCGTAGCGCTGTAGCTGCGAGCGTTCTCTCTCTCTCTGGACAGGAACAGCACTTTCTATGTTCTTTTAACTCAAGCTGCATTGATTTGCTGGAAGGAAAATGCATTTGGTTTAATGTATTCCCTTTAGTGCAAAGATTTTCTTGTCTTGCAAACTCTAATGAAAGAATGAGAGTTTCTGTGGTGGAGCTAAATGTGCTCAGCAGAAATGCACAGAATATATTAACCTCACACACACACACACACACAAACTATGGCATGGTCGAAGTAAAACCTTCAGCTATTCCTCTCTGTTTTGGTAAACTGTCATGAGACGGTCACAGAACGCACTGCAATGTGCTAAAAACTCCCATCGGCCCCTGCGGCGCATCCACCTAAGATGTGTTATGCTAAATTAAGACGCGAGCGTGTTGTGACAGACCTGAGAATGAAGCGTGTCCATGAAATATGGATGAGATGCATCTAAAATAAGACCCTGTATCGGAGCAGAGCAAACGTCTATAACGTTCACCCGTCATCACGTGTGATTTCCACACAAACTCCTGACCAATCAGAGATTGAAAAGAAGTGGCATTAAAGTGAATTTTCAAACATTTCTTTACATTGTGACTAAAACATGCCAAGCCAGAAAAGACACGCAGATATTGACTGAAAATGTTGCGATTCTCTATCGCTGTTCTTTATAGCTGCGTCTTCCGCGCCGTAATCTGTTTGAAATGTTTGTTTACTTCATGCATTTTTATAGAGCATCGTTTCATTGCATTTAAATGTTAAGGGTTGATTGAAAAAATGAAATGTTCTACTTGTTATTGAAAGGACAAAACCTGAGTTGATGTTTTTCAGTGATAATACTGGTCTACATTCCTTTCAAATCAAAGTTAATCTTTAACTTCTTCCCTTAGCGAGGACGTTCTTCTGAAGTCATCTACACGTCTCTGAGGGAGAAAGAGGATCTTCATCTGCCGTGAAAAAACCTTCACATGTACCCTGATCAAACACACCTGAAAATCTGAGCAAAGTCTTGAGGATCGCTTGAGAACGTTTGATTAGAGCTGGAGCTGAACTCGGCAGGACGATGAACCTCGAGGGCAGGAGAAGCCCATTGCTAATCTATCTGAACGGCTTTGAGAACATCATCTGAAGGCCAAACACCTTTCCTGCGCATCTGAGTGGGGCAGAAACTGGGGCAACCCACTTCTTGACCCAAATCCTCAAAGACGCTCCTGTTTAATGGAGCATCGGGCCGGAGATTCTGTCCGGCGCGAAACTCACCGGGGAGACGGCGAGATCGCGGCTAACGAGGAACTAACGCTCCGTCGGCTCGGGAACACCGCCGGACACCGGAGGGCCAAACTCCAGCACGTCTGAATGACAAACGCCCCACGACTGAAAGTTCATTTAACAGGGTTTGTGTCTGAGTACCGTAATGGATTTAATCAAACGCCAACAGAACGAGTTCAATTCAGAGCACGCGCCCGTTCGCGGCCTTTACCGATAAATGATGAACGTTAATGAAGGTTTATCATACATTATCGTTCGTCTTTTCATCTCGCCGACATCATTCCTCACGGCCTCACCGTTATATCGAATAGTCAACATGCTTTCACCAAACGAGACGTTCCTGTCCGGCCGCCCACTAACCTGCACTTCGCTCTCATTTTCATTCTCTCACTGAAGCGGCTCGAAGGAAACGAATCCGATCGAACGCTCAGAGAAACCATAATCAGCAGACGACAGGAACAACAAACACAACTGAGACAACTGAGCCTGTGACCTACAGCATGTGTGTGTGTGTGTGTGTGCGTCTGACGGATCCCTAAAGTATCTCCAGATTAATGCCGAAACTGTTTACTGAAGCACATCAGCATTATTCCGAGGAAAGTGTCTCCTCTGAACAGTGAGATCGCTCATACAGGCCATAAAACACATGACAAACTCTTTCTGTGTAATTAACTTAAGTTGAGTTGAGAATGAAACGTGTGTACTTGAGCTCAGGGTGAAGCGCTCGTTCTGTCATATTATGACAACGGCTCGCGAGTGTTTGTATTAACGTCGTTCGCGCGCTAAACGACCGGCCACGCATTTGAATCTCTGATTACGAGTGAGATGAAGCCTGCAGACATCGTTCTAATGTCAACTAATCAGTTCTCTTGAGTATCAACTGCAATTAAACCTCATATCACGAACCAGATGATCAAACTGTGAGCGGAGACTAATCATCTACAGCTTCATTTCACAACCTGCAAGACATCATTTAACAAAAATAAAAGAGATCATAAACATTTCATTTGACTTGTTATCTAATTCTGTCCTAATGAAGCTACTTCACATATTTGCATGTGTCAAGACAGAACAAAACCGTCTACCATCATCTCGTTAAAGTTTGTCTGCCGTTTGTATAATAGTCAAATGAGGATCTAAACGTCACACGCTCACGGTCGAGTGGAGCTCAAATGTGCGGAAGATGCCGGACGAGCAAAGAATGTGGAGGAACTGGAGGGTTGTCCCGAAGAACATCAGAAGAACCGAGAGGACGGAAACTCACCAGGATCGTATGGAAGACGTGTGTAATAGAACTCCCTAGCAACTGCATAGCAACACACTACAACATTTAGAACTGCCTAGCAACTGCTTAGCGACGCTCATCCGTCGTGCGATCTTCAGGCAGAGGACGGTCTCTCGTCGTCTCAGCAGATCTCGCTCGTCGGCGCTCGCGGTCAGAGTTCAGTGTAATGTGCGGCTTCGCTACAGTAAAACAGGATTACAGTCTAATTACTCTCTCCTACGCTTCTATTACCGGCTCCGCGTGACTCACGCGCTCCAGCGCCGCAGCACAGCGGCTCCAGGACCTGAATGAGACACTGTCGGCATAAAGCTGCTGATTTATTTAATACGGATCAATGTTTCACCAGACGAGGAGCCGCACGTGCCGCGGACGCGATGTCATATTTAATTAGCACGTATGACGCTAACGCCTGCCTTCTGCCGCTCCACGCGGTTCTTAACGTGCGCCTGTGAATCTGCCTGACGTTTGTATGCAGTGTTTAATGAGTCTTTACTCTGTCTCTCTCACAGGATTCAATCAGAGCGTGTCTGTAACAGTGAGCTCATCTCACAAACGTCCACTGGTTAATGACAACCAGCGCTGGGTGTAACGCAGTACAAGTAACCCGAGTTATGTAATCAGATTACTTTTTTCCAAGTAATTAGTAAAGTAACGCATTACTTTTGAATTTCTAAGAAAATATCCGAGTTACTTTTTCAAATAATAATAATTTTATTGATTGACAAGTCTCCTGTCGGGAAGTAAACATGACGTTACTGTAGCCTAGCTCTAGGATAAACGTGAACATACATTAATTCATCTCACTCACAAAAACAGATTCAGTATTCCTTCCTTTTTATCTAGTAAGGACATATAAAGCGTCCTCAGGTAGGTTGTCATGATATTTCACTATAGCAGTGAGGACATCTGGCCCTTACAAGTACATAAACACACACACACACACACACACACAAACAAACAAACAAACAAACAAACAACCTATACAAGGACATCAGGCACTTCATACTATTTACAGACGCATGCGGCGTCCGCTCCAGGCCGTTCTCTCTGTTTGTGTTTCTCTCTCGGTGTAAAACTAACACACACCTCATATTCCCATGATGCTTCAGCACAACACATGCTTTTTATGACTTTCCTTGTGGAACCTGATTTGTTGTATAACAGCTGATCCTGTTATATATTATACAACAAATCCTGCAAGATCCACAACGGAACTATAAAAAGGAAGTGTAAGTATCACACACGGCATGAGAACACAACATACGTGTTTATGTGAGAGTGAACAAACACACACTTCTTTAATATTTACACTATGAATCCAAATGAGGGTCTTTCAGATTTAGCTCAGCTCCGTTCAGTTCGTTCCCAAATTAACACTCATACTCTCTCTCACTCACACACACACACACACACACACACACACACTGGTGGTCAGACAGGTTCAGTTGTTCGATCACTGACAGGCGTCTCAGCGGTTTATTTTTCATGTGGGTTTGATCCGGATACGGCCTGTAGAATCTGCTCTCAGCTCACAGCAGGTGCACAAACAAACACTGTTCTGTTGTGTTACTGTTGTGTGTGTGTGTGTGTGTGTGTGTGATTCAAGATTCAAAATCAGGTCACTCATTGATTCTTCCTCCAGAGCTTCAGATATACTTTATTCAGCAGACACACACGTTCATAATATTCTTCAGCTCCTCTAGCACACGCACAGACTCACAATCAAACACACACACTCACAGTGAGTTTGTCATTCTGCTCCGTTTCACGCACCGCCGCTCCACTTCCTGTCCGTGTGGTCTGCGATTTGAGCCGAGATCAGTGAATCAGACTCAATCAATCAGCTCATATTAGAGACTCGTCTATTACGCTGAGTGCTTCAACCGCACACTCATAAATCTCCCATGAGCTCTACTTTCAGCAGACGCTCTCAAAGCGCCCCGTCAGCTCTTCCCCGCGCGTCACGGCCGACTCTAGCAGGTAAACGGCACGATTAAATCCCGAAGACGCGAGAGTCAGACCGGCCCTCGCCGGAGCATCGACGGAACGGCACGAGTCTGTAACGCCACATCCAGCGGGACGAAGCGATCGAAACTTGCCTTCGATCTTTTATTTAATCAAATGTAATCAGGGCTGATTTTCTTTCATCTCCAGTGATAGCGTGGAGGACAGGGACTGACGCGACGCTACGCCACGTTCAACGGAAGGTTTTTGGCAGATGCCACCAGATTCGTTATTCATCACAGAGCGCTGCCAAAACAGTTTATAAGAGACTTCAGAGAGAGAAATCAAGAGGAGCTCGCTGACTCGATGAGACACACATCGATGTTTAAACAGAGCACAGGAAAACACCTCGAGCGCTCATCACACGCGACTAACTACCGTAAACCAGATCACCGCACTAGACGTTACTCTCGTCTTCAGGAATATCCAATCAGCGCTCTTTCATCAAGGTGGAGATGAATCTATTCAGCGTATCGGCCAAGGACAATATGTCAGCATTTCAATGATTATTAGTAATTATCAATTGTTTGGGCCACATATCAGAAGCGGGACATTTGTTTTGGTAGCGCTGAGGACAAATGAATATTTATCCATTTCAAATTATATCATTCACAAAGTATTATGTAACATAAATATAAGCATGTAATATCATGTAAAATAAAACAAATTTAATTGCAGCTAAAAACTGTGTGTATATGAGTGTTTGTGTCTGTCTATATGTGTGAGTGTATATAAGTTTGTGTTTATGTGTGTCTCTGTGTGTATTTGAGTATGTATAAGTATGTCAATAAGTATGTGTATAAGTGTGTTTATATGTTTGTGCATGTTTTTGTGACACTTTTTTGTTGAGAAAGTAAATATGCACACAGTTTCCTGTGAGGGCTAGGGTTCGGTGTAGGGCGATGGAAAATATGGTCTGTACAGTATAAAAACAACAGAAGTCCATGGAAAGTCCCCACAATTGAAAAAAACAAAACTGTGTGTGTGAATGTGCGTGTAAGTGTGTCTGTGTGTGTTTATACGTGTGTGTGTGTGCGTGTGTCTGTGTGTGTTTATACGTGCGTGTGTGTGTTTATACGTGTGTGTGTGTCTGTGTGTGTTTATACGTGTGTGTGTCTGTGTGTGTCTGTGTGTGTTTATACGTGTGTGTGTGTGTCTGTGTGTGTTTATACGTGTGTGTGTGTGTGTCTGTGTGTGTTTATACGTGTGTGTGTGTTTATACGTGTGTGTGTGTCTGTGTGTGTTTATACGTGTGTGTGTCTGTGTGTGTCTGTGTGTGTTTATACGTGTGTGTGTGTGTGTGTCTGTGTGTGTTTATACGTGTGTGTGTCTGTGTGTGTTTATACGTGTGTGTGTGTGTGTGAGTGTGTGAAGTGCTGCTGCTGTGGCGTAACAATGCACAGCTCACCAGCATTGATTTTAACCCACATCTCGCCCCTGATGAGCAGTCAGCGCCGCTTTTCTTCTGGAGAAACAAAGACCAAAAACACCCAGCAGAGTTTGCAGCTTCCTCTGACTCTCTGTTGAGCTCAAACTCTCCCAAACATTTCAGCTGAAGCACCCGGGCATCAGGCTCCACCTAGACTGACGACTACTGCTTAAAAATAGTTTGTGAAACGACTGCAGTATGCCAGCATTTCAGACGGGTAATGACCTCATTACGACTTAGTGCACATGTAAATACATATGTATCTGATTTAAAAACATAAAAAATAATCATATTTTCTATGACTGTGTAAACATAGGCTGCGTTGCACGTGACACTCAGTGTGCGTCATGTAGATGAGAATAAGCATAGTTCAAAAAGATCGTTCAATTTGGTGTAGAAATGTCTTAACTCAAACACAGGCCCATGATTAGCTAAAGCGCTGATGTGATTTGGAGTGTGATTAATGACCCGGCAGTAATTTGTGATTTCTAACATTGCCTTCTTGACTCATTATTGATCAGACTTCCAAAAGCGAAGCAGTTTTTTCACAGCATTGAATTCACCACACTAGAAACTCAATTTACCGCAGAAACTGAATCTGACTGTCACCATCAAATCAGAGCAGCATCATCAGCCGTCTGAGAGCGAACGGGACGAACCGCCTCAGATTTCAGCACTCACCGCGGCTCGCCGGAACACGAGATGGAAGATGATACAGGACTTGGCAGGGCGCGATAGCTGGCTTTCAGCGAGACGGGGAAAAATGTGTGTAGTCAAACATTAAGTGGATTCGGATTAGGTGGGAGAGCTTTTTGCACTGCAGCCGTGACACGCGTCTGACCCGGAGCGGCGGTCTAATGGGACGCCAATAACACAGCAGACACGTGATCAGCGCCGATGGGTTCACCTTCCCTCGGGACGACCCGCGACCCTCCTGTCTGTGAATATACGCATGCTCTAAACATTAGATTCACACAACTAACTCTAGCTCTTTACTGTTAATGCTCTCCAAAAATACAACTAATTGTGCTACATGTAGAACTTTAAACAAACGTTTCATGTTTAACTACAATTATTTGAGCAAAAATGTATTTGCACGAGAACTATTGAGCTCTATTCTATCTCTGTTTGACATGCTGGCGCTTCAGCGACTCTGTGAGCCTCGCTAGTTTTCAGGACTAGCCTGTATGCTAATCATGTGATTTTCTAACATTTGCAGATGAGGAAAGAACTGTGAAATGTGAGTTACGTACTAAGGAAAACACGCCTTACATGCGTTAACCTCTCAACTGTCACCGTCCCCTCTGTTTACTTCACCAAATAAACCCTAATCTAATCATGACAAACTATATTTCATTGGAAAGGTCTAAAACGATATTTTTCCATATTTTTTAGTAAAAGTAAATATATGATAAATATATGTCAAGAGTGCACCTCCAAAATGTACATCATAACATGACTTGTGACCTTTGTCACAAAAGACTTTCTTCGCTGCACATAAGAAATGATATATCATCTGAAAACTTGAAAATGTACATCAAATTCATATGACAAAATGTTTTCATTCATGAATTTAAAAAAATTAAGTTTGGGTAGTGCATTTTTACGCCTGTGTTCAAAAATGGAGTGACAGTCAAAGGGTTAAAAACTCTATGGTTAAGAGTTGTTTGCAGTGCTTAACTGAAATCAATGTCATGTCGAGTTCCCGCAGCAGCGACCGTGTCCTCCGCCATATATCGTACGTCTTTTGTCCATAGAAATGCGCTTCTCGCGATTAATCGACGATCGGATTGGTTGTCGATTATTTTCATCACGGCTTACAATCGACTACATTCATTAGTGCTGCAAACGTTTTCTCTGAGGGTAAACGGCGCTAGCGCAGTGCTAACGGCTAAACCGAGAGTCAGGGGCCAAACCGATCTCTCTGCAATCTCGCTCTCGCTCACACACTGTCTTTTTAAAATAGCGCACACGTGTGCCGTTATTGTCACAGAAGTGATAATTGACTCGGAGTATTGCTTTCACTGAAGAGGATGTTTTAATAAACCAACAATGACTCCTCTCATTCGGAGACGCACCCTGCAGCCAGCACCGCTGCCAGGAGTGTTAAAAACCAATTAAAATTACAGCATTGTGGGAAAATGGCCCTGAACGCTGGAGGGGAACTTCACACCTCAGATATAAAGAGCAGCAAATCACAGGCCCAGAATTATGGGTCGCAAATTAGACGCCAATGCCCCAGATAGCTGCTATCATTTAATAAGCAGTAAACATGATATCTGTCAAATACACTTGCAGAATGGCATAAACAAAAAGCGCTGCATGTCCTATTGTTGGAGGAACGTGATAAACAGCTTTGCTAATTAATCCGGGTGGCCCTGAAGGACCGAGCTCTTCACAGGAAGTGCTGCAGATAATCACATCCTGTTTGGGCTCGCTCCTTCGGTTGAGAGACGGCGAACTCTGCGCTAATTGCTCGGACCGCGTGCTCCTAATGAGGCCGCGGTGCATTATGGGTACGGCGGTGTCACGAGTAACGCTAAACCCCAGAAGTCCACAGGAGATCAACGGCGCTTTTCTCGACGGGACGCCTTTCTCTGAGCTCATCGATACGACGTGCGATTCAGAAGCAGAGATCGCGACCGCGTCCAAACACGATTCCTCGAACACTACTGCCGTCCGCTCAAACGGCATGTGTTCAGTGCACACGTGAGCCACAGACGCCAGGAGATGAATAGGCTCTCCGCACTTCATGAACACTAACATTTAGCTGAGAGCTAAAAAAAGGCATGCCAGGCCTTTTCTGCATCTGTAAACAATCCTCTTTCGTCGTACAGAAAATGATTTCGCATTTCACAGGAAAGAAAACACTGCTGCATTACAGGTGAATCAACGATGAAAAGAAAGGACTAATGGATTCGATGTAGCCTTGATTGGGAATCGCTGCATTATACGACCAGCCGTCGCTGCATGCTAAGCTAGCACATGAACACTTCAGCATTACAGCGCTGGGCTGTTCCCTTTTTCATTTTTTGAGCACTTCATTGCATCTTGTATTAAACAGATGATTGAGTTAATTTATTATATTTTTCTGTAAAACTGACTAGTTTTGCTTGAGTGCTCATGAGTTAAACAGTGACAAAAGCCTTTAAGACCACAGGGAGCTTGATCTTAACCAATCGCTCTAATTTAAGGTGTCATCGCTGTAAAAGCAGCTTCTTCTGCTCCATTAACAAACAGCAAATGCTCCTGCTTTGACACTACTCTGCTAGCGGCTGGCTGTGTGCTCCAACGCAAATAATAAAGTCACGCTAATCCTAGAACGGTGCAGTTATGATAAACTAAATACATTTAATTGTATACATCAATCCTGATCTTTATTTTGTTGATATTAAAGCTCTAATGAAAGCCAACAGTATTTTGGTGCAGATGCCACTTGGCAGATGATTCAGCGCGAGCAGATGTTAGACGTGCCCTCATCCTCCAAACCACGAACAAATCGACAAAGCGACCCGAATGGCCTTAAAAACAGTTTAGGGCTTCGGTGCTGCTCATGTCCAGTGTGAATGTGTCTCCTGAAGCGGAAGCGGCTGAAGCTCAAGCCACATGCTGCTGCTGAGCACATCAATGCGCTGGAAGAGCCTCTAAACATTCAAACACAATCCAAAGCCCGAGTCTAAAAGCAGCCCAGCCGCACTTCAATCAGCCGCATGCGCTTCCAGCTACGACACGCGCTGATTTATGAATGAGAGCATCTCACCCCTGTGTGTCTGAAGACGGTGAGAAGATAAATAGTGTGTGTGTGTGTGTGTGTGTGTGTGTGTGTGTCAAGCATTCAAACTGAAACCACTTCAAGCGTTCAGCTGAGCACGTGGAGGACTGGGCTCGTATTCACACGCTACACTAGGAATGAAACACGTATGATTTTAAACACAAAGAGACCCGGTGCGCTTCACGGCCAATCGGCATCACTGCTGCTCGGCGCTGAAACGCATCTCCTCCCATCAGGGCCGTGTGCGGTTCTGATCAATCGGAATGGCTTTCCGAGTTCTGCCGTAACGATGATGAAGGGAAAGCGCTGGGTGGGAACTCCCTCGTCTAATGCTAATCCTCTGACTGAAGGACAAAGCAAAAGGTGAGGACGAGGTCAGTTTGCAGCAGGTCACGTGCAACCCCGAGCATCAAACACACATCGACATCGGCCCAGAAATCGCGCTCGAAACGACAGGCAATCTATTCAAGAACACGACCGGCAGAGCTCGTCTGCTCCTGAAGCCATCTCACATCACACGGGGCTTCAGCGGCTCTCAACTTCTGCTGGATCTTCGACGCGCGCGAGAAGACGAACCTACAAACCCTGCAACAGAAACAACACGCACCCAGATCGCCTGGAAAAAAACGCAAACTTCAGCACATTAACAGACACTCCAACTCGTCCGATCAGATGCAGTCCGATCACTCGTCGGTAGGTAAACAGTTTTATGTTAATCAGATGAGCGTTTACTTGACCAAACGAGCGTTAGTTTAATCGGACGACTGTGATCGGAGTGTTAATCTGCTTACATAAGCGTGATCGGAGGCTTCATCTGATCGGATGAGCGCCACAGTGTTTACTTGATGGAGCGAGTAACGGATGCGGTGGATGCGATTCTCCCGCACCGCAGTGGTGCTGATGATGGAGCTGAGGAGTCTGAGGGGATGAAGGACAGGCGAGGAGAGTTACATGATCACGGGGAGTTAGTTGAGGAAGGAAAGTTCTCGTCTTACCGGATCACGGCCGTGTCTCCCTGTCTGATGGTGATGTTGTCGGTGGATCTCTGGCTGTCCACGCTGATCACCGGGAATCCTGTGGGAATAAAACATAGCAGTCGGAAAAAACACGCCTGCAGCTGCCGAAACGATGTGCGTCCCCACACAAACATCTCCACGGGAAAATCCACAGAGAAACACAGTGAACAGATGAAGAGCGCGAGAGATCCGCGGGAATAATCAGAGACTGAAGCGGCAACACGCGCGAGATGAACTGGAGGAAACTGCGATCCACCCCGCGCGCTGCTCCCGTGCACTGACTCAACACACACACACACACACACACACACACTCGCACAAACTCGCTACACTAGCGCTCTGCTGCCCCCTTCACGAGAGTCCCGTTATCGGTTGTCACGACAACAGCCTCGTCTGTGCGCGCGCTTGCCGCCTTTCTGTGGCTCTCACAAAAGAGCGGGAAGCGCGCGACTAAACGCATCTAAATGAGGAGGACGCATCACAGGCTGCTGTTGTCTGTACATGCAGCGGACCACGATGATAACAGACCAACCCCGAACACGAAACAAAGCGTAACAAAACGGTGTTCACTTCAAGAATCTTTTTGTCAGCTTTTCTTAGATTAACTTCTGGAAAGGAGAAATACAGTCCTCAATCACAGCCAGCAAACACACGCCCTTCAATAAACATCGATCATTCTTCTAAATGTCCTCCTCTGCTGACCGAATCCACAAACTGCTGCGAACCGTTTTAATGTCGCGTGTGATTTAAACAGGCGCCACAGTTTAAAATACTCCACATACTCACGTTAATTCAATAAGAAACAAATAATGTCGTATTTTTGGCTTACTGAATGATGCATATTGCTTTGTAGTCAATGAACTACCATACCTGGCACATTTGATCGTTAACATAATTATTATTAATATTATTACTATTACTATCTGTCTGTTCCTACATTAAAACCATACAGATGTGCCACTTGACTGTGTGATCTCTCTCTCACACACTGGTATTCCTATCATGATGGGTTCATTCCATAGGCATCATCATTTCTCTACTGTAAAAACTGTATTTTTCCGTCTCCTTACCCTAACCCTACACCTAACCCGACCCCTCACGCTAAACTACAGGCATTTTTAGACTCTCAAAACACTTAATTCTGTGTGATTGATAAGCTTAATTCCTCATGGGGACCCAAAAATGTCCCCACAAAGACAAAGTTTTTGGATATTGCCATCTTTGTGGGGACATTCTGGCCCCGGCTATAACCTACAGTATACCTGAACCACACACAGTGTAGATGTGAGAATGAATAACATCACACTTCAGGCTGTATTCAGTAGCAAACAGGTCAAAGGTAAATGGTGGATAATGTGTGTGTGTGAGTGTGAAGAGCTCTCGAGCGCGGTGCGATAAGTGCTGAATGTGTTAGCACAGTGCTGACAGTGCCGCATGATTGACATTCAATATGACCAGCAGCTCGGTGTGTGTTTGTGAGGCCAATTAGAGCTGCTGCCTCACACACACAGTTTAACACAAGTGCACAGCTTCAGCAAATAATGAGACCAGCACTGCATGCGTGTGTGTGTGTGTGTGTGTTTACATGAGACACAAACAAACAGCCACTCAGACACACTCCTCACTGCATCTCTATGACACCCGCATGTGTTTGTGTGTGTGTGTGTGTGTGTGCACACCACAAACTGTACTTTTTAGATAAACAACACTCATGCCAACATATTTATATCTGGTCAGATAATGACTCTATAACTCTTGTTTAAGTATTTGGTTTTGGAGCACTCAATCCAACATTTCCTCAGATCATAAAACTACAAATCCAAACCACATCCACAGTCACATGATGATTTTCTCAGCCTGCGAGTTTGGGAAATGCACTTTTTAGGCGTCTTTGTACTGGTACCTGATTTGCATAATTCATTTAGAGAATCGAGTGCTAAACCAAAGCATGCAGAGAACGCAACAAACAACGCTATCGGTGGGTTCCTACTGAAACAGCAGAAAAGAACACAAAACAGATTCCTTCCGTTAAATCCAGCTTTATACATATATATAGCTACATGAAACCAACTCAAATATCACTGCAAGAGTCAAGAACGAAAGAAAAACAAAACAGAAAGGTGTATTTTGTGGAAAACATCTAGGTGGACGAATAAAAAATGTGTGTGTGACGCTCCATTTCACCCTCCATCGCTCTGACAGAACTGGAAGGCTGTATATGCAGTGAGAGAGAGAGAGAGAGAGAGAGAGAGGCAGCTGAATATCTCAAATCCTTCTGGACGGTATTTTTACACTCCTGTCATGTCTGAGTTTGTACACAAACAATGTGTGTGTTCAGATTAGAGACAATCTCTGCAGCTCTCTCTCTCTCTCTCTCTCTGTGTGTGCGCGCGCGCGTGTGAGGAGCTCCTCGAAGATTCAGCGGCGTCTTGCTAACTTTATTACATGCATCTAAATATGCGCTCAGTTCTAGTACTTTAGAGACTCGTGAAAATCCAGTTCAACAAAATCTTTGTGCCAAGAAAATGAGACCGCGTGGAGTTCATATTCCAGGTCTTTCCTAGAACTGAATAATTCAAGCCGCGCATAATTATTCCTAAAACACTCCCCGCTGAACCGCTTCCTTCTGCACGCGCTGCTCTCGCCTCAAGGTGCGAGAACCGCAGTAATAACTTTAGCGTTTTGTGTGGTTTACTGCCAGAATCTGCATTAAAAGAGACTCCGTCTAATGTATGCTAATGACAGATATATGCAAATGCCAGGGTTTGGACTGTTAAATGGAATGGCCCATTCGTTTTAGCGGGCGGCAGCACGCCGTTTACGCGGTTAAACTGCGGCGAGTGTCGCAACGTTCACCGGAGGCGCGTCAGACAGCCGTCGGTGGAGGAGGACCGCCGGGACGACTGGAAGTCATTTAGCATCAGACTAACGACGGCGACAACGCACCTATAAACGATGAAAGGGAAACGCGTATCACAGCCGCGCTCGTGTCTTCAGTGGCCACGTTACGTTTCACTGATTCCAGTGCGAGAAGAATCAGGACAAACAGAAGTTTTCTGGCTCAGGAACCACCCGAGAGAGTTGCTGAACTTCACTTGAGCTGTGATTTATACTCGGCCTTCTGAAGTCTCGCCGTTCAGGCTTCTGTGCTCAAAAAGGCCTTTTGCATCCGACGGCAGCTTGAGCTACAATAAAACATTTGAATGAATTTAGAAAGCGAACGCACGCGGTGCATTACTAAAAACGCTGGAGCGGACGCAGAAGATTCATCATGTTCATCCAACACGCAGCAGCTTCTGTCTGTGATTGAGACGAATTCAGCTGGAGAATATTACGGCCTCGCATTCAGAACGGCACGTACAGTCACCGGTCCTAACCGCTGCTAGTCAGGATTAGTGTGTTTGTTCAGTCCACCTTACGGGCGTCCTACGGGCGTCAGTCGAGCAAAACAAAACTCTTCAAACAGAATGATTGTCTCTGGAAGGAAGAACTTGGAAACGGTCGATGTGGCGAGCACGTTTTCAGGCGAACATCCTCATCACAGCTGAGGATGAGAACGAATCTAATCGTGACTTTAGAAGAGGTTTAAGTACACCTGTGAAAAACAATCTAGTGAGAGTTCAGAGCAGCTGGTGACCAGTTGTTGACAATCAATAGACTCTAGGTCAGTTTTTTTCAAAACTCTTCAGACGGTGAGAACAACAGCATCTGTGTGGATAAACTGGATCATTTACCATCGCTTTGGTATGAAATACATATGTTTTTCAAACGACATGAAAAAACCCCAGCAACACTCAATGAATCTACAGACACATTTAGAAGTTTACATGCTCTTACCTGACAAACTTGAGTTCAAAACCCACATCGTACGAAATTCAGTAAGACCGAAATCTGCTACACATCTACACAGTGTTAGTCTTTCAATTTTTATTTCTACTAAACTGAGAAATAATGTTGTGCTGTAGCGAAAACATTCATCGGAACATTCCTGCCTAACGAAGACATTTACAGAAGAAAACACTGCGATTCGACCTGCGCGTGGTGTTTCAGCTCGTTGTTTCAGGAGCGATAAAGCGTGTTGCTTTGTGTCCGTATGAGAGGTTTAAAAAAGTGACCCAAGTACTGAGAAATGTGTCGCAGTGCTTTAAAAAAAAGTGTACATCAGCAGTTCTTACTGGTAAAGTTGATCCACGTGCCAGAATAACCTGCTTAACCTGATTATCTTAAAGCAGTTAAGATGTACTCGAGAATTACAGTTTGGTCAGCAGAGATATGTTCAATAAATGTGCAAATGTGGGCAGCAGCGGATGAGATAAAGCAGCTTGTTCAGTGTCTTCAGTGCTGGATGCTGCGCTCATGTGTGTGTTTCTACAGAAGAAACTCCAGTGCAGACGCACTCAAGAGCAAAATACAGTATTTACTGTGAGGATTCGGGCGGGAGGTCAGCGCTGCTGTATTCAGATCCTTCTGCCGCTCTAATTCAATATCTGACCAGCACGACTTCATTTGATTACAAGCAAACGTGTCAATAAACAGCGGCGAACAAGAGCGGCGGAGAGAAACACCCGAAGGTCACCGGCAGCTCTGACAGATGCATTATGGGACCGGACGCACAAACAGTCGTACGGATGCGATCGGGACGGTGTGAATCACTGACGGAATTACAAGCGGCTCTTTGCACTTATTTAGACTGTGGTTTTGATTTTTAATATCGATAATGAAATATTAGGGCTCTAAAGATGCCATCACTCATCCTCCAGTGCTGATAAAGAAACGCTTATTTAGTGAGGTTTATTTGCTCATGGGTTAGTTATTTATTTTCAATCTAAACTGTTTGCTTCAAGAAAACAAACCCAGAGGACAAGGACACACACACACACACACACACACACACACTCTCATATACTCTCTCTCTCTCTCTCTCTCTCTCTCTCTCTCTCTCTCACACACCTACACACACACTTACACTCAGGCTGTGTGATGGTAATCAGACCTTTGCGTCTCAGCTGAAGGAGACTGTAGAAAGCGAGCGGTGAGCAGGAGTGTGTAAACACTCACAGTCAAATATCAGCGTTTGAAATCTTGCGGCTGTCAGTTTGTGTTTCTGTAATGGAGTTTAAAGTTTGACATCTGCCCTGTTGCAGACCAGCTGCGTTACTGTAGACCACAGAAGAGATTACAACAAATCTCTCGTCCACACACACACACACACACACACACCTCTCTAAATAGAACACAGAGAGCTTGAAGGTCACTGGAGACTTTAACTGACCTACAATTCATCATACGGCCACTGCTGCAGCCACTACGTGTGTGTGTGTGTGTGTGTGTGCATAAATTCAGATACATATTGTGCTGAATATAAATACATAAGCAGGTATTTAAAAGTTTCTTTTAAAATATATGCCAGCACTAATTAATGACTAAACATGTAAATCAGTACCTAAATCCAATATGGTAACATTAACTACAGTTAGACACACAGAAAGAGAGAAAGTGCACTGACTACATGACTGTTGCTCGAAAATCTCCTGAAACAAAAAAAACACGTCAGTAGTTCAAACACACTGACAGCCCCTCAATCATAACATCCATCCATCACAGTCTGAAGATGTTTGTTAATGGGACGGTGAAGGAATATAATGCTTTTTGTATCCTGATTTCATGATGCCATAAACAGCACTGTATTCCTAGAACTGCAAATGACAGATTTACAGTAGTGTGAAGCATCTGTACTGAATAAATAAACATGACTTTAGTACTAGTGATAACTGGCTGAAACAACACTAATAATCACACACACACACTATCACAGAATCACAGTGTTTCTGGCTCATATTTTTTTTCTATCACTGGTCTGATTAATTCTTGAGGCTCATTTATATAATATCACAGATGTCAGAAATATGATGGGAGTCCAATAGGACTGACTTATGAGCAGAATTAGTTTTAAAACAGAATATTAAATGTTCCGGATTCTCGTTAGAGACGCTGTCAGCGCAGAGAATCAAAGAACGACTCCGTGAGGAGATATGTGAGAAACTCTGAGCACATCACTGAGATTCACACACACACACACACACACACACACACAGATCAGTACGTGTGTTCAAACGCAGCTCCTGCACTGAAGACTGTGTCTAATAAACTCGTCACTGTCTCTTTATATCATTAGATCTCATGATGAACTCATATGGTCACGCACGCCATCAGTTCAGTGTGTATTCTCAGTCCGGAGGGACGCCTTCTATCTGCGTTACTGGACTCAGAAGTGTTTAATTGTGTAAATCAGATCACCATTGGGAATGTCATGAGCACATATTTCACACACACACAAACACAGAGAGAGAGACTCTGATTTGGCAGTGTGATTTCTAGAATGTGTTAAACCAACTGCGAAGACGTTTAAAACTGCCAAAATCCGGCAGCATCATTAAGAACGCCGTGGATCCAGTTTGCCGCGTGTAAGTGACTGTGCTGCACTTTATTTCTGACCCACAGATTCAGTGTTTACTGAAGCAAACAGACTCACATGTGACAAAAGATCTAGCTGAAACATGCCAAAGAACTCTCTCTCTTGTCTGTCTGTCCGTCCCCAGTAAAGAAACACAGACGAGTCTTATGGCATCTGACTGAACTTTGATCAAACGTAACAATCATTCCAGCGTCTCTGAACCCAATGATGAAAGAGAATCGAGACACACAGATGAGGAGTCCTCGAGTGTGTGTGTGAAAGCATCTGAATGACAAACGACTTTTCTTTTTGCAAACATCATCAATCCGTCTTATTGACCAATCAGCTTCATACAGAGACGCATCACATACATCAGTTCCTGAAAATCAAATGTCCTAAATCTATTTACCCATACTGATACGACACATTACAGGTGTAATGTTTAATGTTCATGTTTAACGGTACTGTTGAAGAATGCTGGAGCAGCAGTTCACTAGCTAAACTACGAACCCTATTAGCTTGTCCGTTCACACTACAGAAATGAAGCCTGTGTCTCATAATGAAAGCAGGCGCTCATGTGTTTTAATGTCCGTGAGATTTAAATCCGCCATCAGCATCTCTGAGTTTCTGTTTAATCGACATGAAACTCTGAACAAAAACTAAAATGCTTGGAATAGTAAAGTTCAGACATTGAGAGTAGGGCTGTGTATCGCCAAGAATCTGGCGTTACGATACGTATCACGGTACAGATGTTGCGATACGATATGTTGCGATACGCTGCGATACAGTAAACAAAGCGATATATTGGGATACTTCTTATTTTATGAATAGGACATCATTTTAGAAAAGCTGTAATTAAGAACACACCATCATATGCAAACCATTCAATGTTACTGAATCACTTTTTGCGCAGTACGAGTAAATGTGGAGAATAAAGTGCTTGCAAGATTCTTTAGTTATTAAATGTATAAAATGTAAGATTTTATAAACAGACTATATATATTCTTAGTCCCTGCTTTACAATTTAAGTTTACAGTTGCAACCATGTCAGATCATTTTGATCTGAACTTAAGAATTACTTCTTAATAAGAATCTGCTTAATATCAATAAAAAATAAAGTGCTTGCAGGATTCCTAAAGAAAACAAAAGAATTGTAAAACAATAAATAAATACAGATATTGGACATTCTGAAAACCTTTTTGTTCTGAGAATTTAGCAAGTTTTAGATTCCACAAATTTTTCAGTTTGTAATTATGCTCCCCGTGCAATCGC